>VDFB02372739.1:0-65069 GCA_007258455.2 Sequoia sempervirens | reverse complement strand
CACCTTGAATGTAAACCCTTGATAATATTCTTCTTTTTGTTTTGGTTTCACTCATTCACTGATTTTGCATACTCTATCTATTGTACTTAGAACTTTCTCTATTCTATCTTCTTGCACTACACCTCTGCACCTTGAATACAAACCCTTGATGATGTTCTACTCATTTAGAATTAGTGCATTCTCTATTTGTTACACTACACTCTCTCTTCACACTAGACTCATGCAGACACAACACTTAGACAATTATCTAATCGTTATATTTTTTCTTTACTTCATCGATCTATAATTACTACCTCAAGATGTGCACCAACTGTACAGATCATCTAGAACACACAGTTAGGGTTTCCTTCACTAGCAAGATTCATGTTCATCTAGAATCCTCTATTTGGGTTTCCTTCACCTATTAACATCTCCAGCAAACTACTAGTGCATCAAGCCACACACACACTATGTACAAATCCATTGAATCTGCTAAACTAGACAACCTTTAAAACCCTAAACCTAGAATACATTAAATGAATTTTCTTGACTATGTGATCCAATTATGATCTTGATCACCTCTACAATCTGTACCGTTGTCTTGAAGTTCAAATCTTCAATTAGGTGGTTTTTGGTGCAGTTGAACAAATTAAATTCATTCATTGTGTCGATTACCAATAGAAATCCCTATTTACATGGACTTAGTTGTTTGATATCTTCACATTTGGATCTAGGTCATCGATCTGTAGTCTTCGCACCATGATCTAGTGATCCTCCATTAGCCTCAACAACTTTAAAACATCATTGTTAGATCAATCTTCTTTAAACATGCATTGTTGATCTTAGGGATCTAT
Source organism: Sequoia sempervirens (assembly GCA_007258455.2). NCBI lineage: Eukaryota > Viridiplantae > Streptophyta > Pinopsida > Cupressales > Cupressaceae > Sequoia > Sequoia sempervirens. The sequence goes on along the minus strand of VDFB02372739.1, from coordinate 64,236 downwards.
TAAAAGCCATCACAATGACCTTAAATCCTAACCGTCAGATAAATGGTCCTTTAAAACACTGTAATTGATCTTCACTAACTGGTGATCACCATTAGATATTTTCCTCTTGATCTCCACCTCAGATCTCCTTCATACACCACTTGCTATATGTGGAGTCCACCAAGACACGTGTCCAAGTCTTGTTAAGCTCTAACAAAAGGCCCACTGATTCTCAGCAGGTTGGTGGGCTATTGCCATTTGTCATCCACATCATTTCCGTGCAATTCACAACATTGATGTGAATTGTGCAATCATTCTTCCCCATCTGGACATGTTGACATCTTACACTATTGGCACCTAATGGCCACATGTCATCTTTGTTAGCATCGTGCAGCGTTCGATTATCTTAGTTGAATCAACACCATTAATCTTTCATTGTCATGTCCAAGGGACTCTAAAGCCACTCACCTTGATATCTAGAAGTCTCTTCAATGAAGCTCTATTAGAATGTCAAAGGGACTCTAAAGCCACTCACCTCGATATCTAGAAGTCTCTTCGATGAAGTTCTATCAGAATGTCGAAGGGACCAATTATTTTTCTTTTCAATATTCATATGTCTCCTCGATGAAGTGCCTTCGTTCGATCATCACTAGTTCAATCACAACTGTTGATCAAGTTCATCGCTAATGTAATCATTGTTGTCACTTGTCAACGTGACATCACCTTCCATTAACTTTGTATGTAGCCTTTGTAGGGTTGAATGGACTTAAAAGAAATCTTCCCGATATATTGAAGTCTCTTCGATATATCTTACAACTCCAATCATCATTTGATCAAAGTCATTCAATCTTCCCCATTCCCTGCTAACCTGTGGCACTTAGCCAGGACCCACCATAAGCTCAGTAGGCTAGCATGCACCATCCTATATTGAAGGCTTGATCTCCACCATTGATCAAGCATCATCATTGTGTCGAAGGGACTTAAAATAACTCCTACTGAAATGGTGAAGTTTCCCTGATATAGGGCTAAATATTTGTCGCTCAACTAAGGAAATATTAAGATCGACAAACATTAGCTTGACTGGTAAACATAAGATGAAGGGGTCGGTCATACCCATGACTTCAAAGATGCAAGTTGCAACTTATGTGACCTACAACGATCGATACACAGTCAATGACAAAATAGAATTTATGTTCGAACACCATGATTGCAACCCTAAGGTTTACCTGATAAACCCTAATTCTAACTGAGATCGGACATAAATCAATTTTGAGCAATCAACACTTCAACTGAACCTGCAAATTATACATCTGGAATGTACTCAGAAGACCCACATCAAATCTGCACTTTGTTTTCACCTCTATTATTTGGAAGAAGCCTCTACAACAATATTTCAACATTGTATGATAATATTGCAACCATCTGAGCAACTTTGTAACATTTTCAAAACATGCTCCTTTCATTAGAATTATGCGCCAACTCTTCTAGACATTGATCCTATGGTTTTCACGGCATCCAAGCACACCATTGAACTGCCTTTATGCATCAATGACACCTTTTTTCATCATGCCAACAATCTCCCCTATAGGATCAATTCCATCTTCCCTCTAATCTCTCCTATGACATCAATGATACCATTTGCATTAATGCTAATGTCCTCACTTATAGGATCAGTTCCATCTCATCTCTAATTCCTCTTTTGACATCAACTCCATTTCACCAACGATCTCTCCTTTGACATCAATGACAACCGTATGCCAACAATCTCCCCCTTTTTCATTGATGAAAAAACTAAATGCTCAAGCTGCCAATAGTCTAATACCAATTGTGGATAACTTTTGAGCTCAACTCTCCAATTCTCTACCTTTGACATACCTCTCTCCTTTGCTAACTCTTATGAGCATTTGACACATTCTCTCATGCTCCTACTTTGAGAATTTTCTAGCCCTTTGACATCAATGGAAAAGGGTCACACTCCTGAACATCTTTTCTTAGGTCACCATGATCTTGCAACCTCTACTTCTCCTTAGCAATGGAAAAAGGGATTTTTTCTCCCCCTTTCACTGATATCAATTTTTTTCTCTTCTCCTTTGACTGCAATGGAAAAACCAAATGCTCCAACCACTTTGTACCAATTAACCCTATCTAATACTAGTTGAAGTTCCATTTCATGCTTTGAACCAATCAAGTCTGATACTAATTGCAAATGTTTTCACTTTATGCTCTATACCAATTGATATTCTATACTACACTATATCAATTATAACACTCATTTGATACCAATAGCAACTCCCCCTTAGACCTTGCTCCATTCTCTACTTCATGTATACTTGAGCACTTGCTCCAATTAAGGCTTTGTATCAACTAAATTGCTTTGTACCAATCCACAATGGTTTGACACCAATTGGAACCACTCTATACCAATTATAACAAAAGAAATTTTGAGTTTATTTATAGAATAGCTCCCCCTCATACATATCTCCTCTTCTTGAAGAGAAGGAGCATCTTTCTTAACAGAGCACTTACACAACTTCTTTCTCTCTTAAATATAGATATTCTTCCACTTTGAAAATCATTTCAAAGAGAAAGAGTGTAACCATAAATCTGCAACCATCAATTTGTTAGAAATTTGTAAAACTTATTTTACCATACTTGATCTATCCTTTCATTTCTAGAGATGACTAAGATGTCAATTAAGCTCCTCCTAAACTCATTCCCTTTCACTACAAATTAGTGATGTAAGGCAGGAGCAACCACATTAAGTGTTGCTACTAATCTTTCACTCTCTACACTCTCTTGGGCTTCTTTTCTATCTTGTCAGCCTTCTTCTCAACAACATGTGAACTTTTGTTCACTCTAGGGGATTTATTTTTTCTTTCATAATGTGCTATTGGTAGTACACAATTTAATCTACAACTCTTAGCTATGTGACCAATATTATTACAATTGTAGCACATTATATTCATATTCATTACAAGAGCAAATGAATTTCTAGTCACATATTTTGCACTCCTTCTAGGTTTGGCTCTACATTCACAAGCCCTATGACCAAACAGATTAAATGTATAACAATAACCATAGAAAAAAAAAGAATATCTGGTCATATATTTTCTATGTGTAGGATGAGGTGGTCTTCTTTGCTTTGACTTCTTCATGTATCTCATCCTTGAGAATCTTTTTGCATCAACTCCCTTTCTATGTTGCTTTCTCTTTAGTTTATTAGGGACTAATTTCTCCACCTTCTTATCTATTGTAGGCTTCTTCCCCTCTTTTTCTATATTCACCTTAGCAATTCTCTTATCTAATTTTCCATCTCCAGAGGTTTTTTCTTTGGAATAGCTCGTGTAGGCTTTCTCTTTCTTTGTGCAACATCTTTCTTTTGCTCTAAATTTGTCATATAATTTTGCAAAAGTACAAGTAGATAAACTCTTTCCTTTCTCAAACCAAAGGCCAACCTTTTCTTTTGGTTTTGATGAATTTTATGATTTTACCAACTCATAATATCTCAAAGCCACCTTTCAACTTTAGGCCCTTGTCAATCTTCTCTTTATCCTTTTCTAAATCTTTTCTCAAGGCCACTATTTTTGCTTCCAGCTTTATGCACACATCTGATTTAGACTATAGTTTAGATTTAACTACATCTTTTGTTCTCTTTGCTTCTACCACTTGTGTCTTCAAGCTGATCATGATTTGATCAGATTCTTTGAGGCTTTTGGTTAGCCTTTCTATCTCTTTTTTTGCATGGTTTTGCATCCTTTTATTCTCCTTCCTCAAACTTTTAATCTCATCCAGAGCAAAGATGGGTTCACCTTCAAAGTCAACCTCTCCTTCTTCACCAGAGGTTTTAGCTTCATCTTCCTTTTTATCAGATATGTTAACTTCTTCATCAGAGGTCATTCCAAATTCCATGAAAGGGTCATTCTTGCAGGAACTTTCATGTTCATCATATGATCTTCCACTTACATTAGATAACCTATTTTCTCTTCTTGTGCACAGATTCTTCTTATCCATCCTTTTACTAATATTTTCTTGCTTAGAGTTATGCTTTTCATTATAAATGTATTTAGAAGCAAGATAACTAGTTTTACCTCTACATTTTTTGGAGCCTCTCCTTAGTCTTCTAATGAAATCAGCTTCCTCTTTGTTAGACTCCTCAAATCTGGAAGTAGATGCTTCTACTATCTCTCTTCTAGCTGCAACTTCTCTCATGGGTGTATCAACAATCTTCCCATCTTCACTTGGCTTCATACTTTTAGACTCTCTTTCATATTTCTAAATCAAGGCTTGCATCTTATCGTCATCCTCTTCAACTTGTTCCAAACTTCATGTGTAGTTTGATAGTGCATGACTTTGACAAACACAGAGCTTGAAAACCCATTAAGAATTTTGTCCATTTCCTTAGCATTGTCCTTATATGCCTTCTTTTCAGCCTCAGTAGTTGGAGGTGTACCAGGAATTGTATATCCATTTAGCGAGCATGCTAGGTCAACCAAACATGAACTAACACTACAAGCAACCAAATGCATGCTTCTTTAGATCATGTGGACCACACAACAACACTTTACAACATCCACACAACATCTCAAAATATTCCATCATCATTAGAATATTATACAACTCTACCACAACTGCCTAAAACTAAGAACACCATTATTCTATACAACCAAACACACTGCCATAGAACACAACTTACTAACCAACCTTGTGGAACACCTCAATAACTGAAACCTTAAGGGAAGGAAGTTATAGACAATATAAGTACGTTTCCAAATCCATGAGACAAGAAACCTTACTATGGAGAAATGCAAAGCAATCTCATTTCTTCCAGAAAACCTTCTATACAAATAGACAAACTATCAAACACAATTTTCACTATCATACGATCCATAACCTAAAACTCTAGATATAGAACCTCTAAACACCTCTGATCATCATATCAAAACTGCACAAGCATATCTTCAACCATGAAGAAATATGGATTACAACATTGAATACACCTTTGTCACATTACACATTCTTTTATTCAATTTTTCTCAAAAGAACTTGGAGACCAAGTGAACTTATTGCAACTAAAACTCTTATCCATCAAGACATCAATGAAAAAATTGATGACAACACCACAACACCTTCTTATCAAACCAAAACACATCCATACTAGTACAAGCACTTGAAAACACCAACCATTTGTATATTGTTGGCATCAATGACCAACACCTACAACTATTGACATCAATGATGACACCCGCAACATACACATATATCTAGTGTACATTGTGTGAATGTGTGCATCTGTATTAATAGATTAATTCTTGTTGTTTTGAATATTTAAGATTCATTTTTGAAGAAGTTTTTAATGATGACTCATGCTGAATTAAAGAGTTTTAAATAGATTTGATATGTTAATTCACCCCCCCCTCTTAGTATATTATGTGCCCTTCAAAAGGAACACACTTGTATGAGATGCAATGCAACATGATAAACACGAAACATACACAATGAAGACACACAACATAAACATAATGCAAAGAGAAACATGATATAAATGAAATGTAAACAAGATGTAAACACAATGCAAACAATAAGACATAATCAAAACACAAACACACGTGTTAGTACTAAAAAGGATTCGAGTCAGTAAGTTAAAGAGACATCAGTCTTTAATTTCTCTCAAATACCAAACACCATCCATTGAATGTGTTGCTTAAATAAAATGGTGCTCTCATAAGGATGTAAGATCACTCATGGAACATGGATCCACTGGCAAGAAAAGTGTGTTATGCTAGATGGCCATGTAAAAATTCACAAGTTCATGAATTAGCAAGCTCCGTTATACAAAATCCATGGGCTATTTTTCCAATCACGCTTCAGGGAGCACAAAAAAGTTTAAGGTCATGAGGATGAATCAATACTCAATGGCATAGGGGACAAAACAATAACCATATCTTAGGGGGTGTTATAAAAAAACCTCCACCAAAGGGGTATGTAAATAAGTCAAACTCACAAGATATTTATGGAATGGATAGGGTGATATGCCCCCCTTAAATTGTCAACATACTTGATATGTTGGTATTTTAAGGAAAAAGGGGGGAAGAGGGGATCCTTAAAAATAATACACCTCCCAAAACTAGTTATCCTTGCCCCCCAAGTGTAAAAGGCAAAGAAAACCATGCTAGAGAATATCGTGTTGCTACCATGGAAAAATATGGTTGCATTTAAGATTTTACCACCATGAATGGTCTTGACCAACCATATGAAGCTACAAATGCCACATAGTGAGGAGAAAAACCATAGAATAAAGATCATTATTGTCTAGAGTGGTTAGGTGCATCAACACATAGAAGAGAACTACAATCAATAAGTTGTTATATTTTATTATTCAAGGCCTTGCATTCGTTGGTGGAATGACCACACACTTGATGATATGCACAAAAAGAGTTAATTGTTATAAAATTTCTTACATGTTGGAGGAAGATTAAACTGTTGGAAGAATGAAGAAGAATGGATAACTATATAATTTTTGTGTTTTCATTGATTTCACCATGTTACATGGGTTGTGACTACAAGACTAAGTCATTGTTTGATCCAGTATTCCGGACCAGTATCTGAATTGGTATACAATTTACATCCTCTAGTATTTTGGTCCGCAATCCTCCACAGTTGATAGTTATTGCTTGCAGTTTTGGGAAATATTTTATGAACATTGGAAGCATGTATGTTTAGAATCTCTCGTGCACAGGTGCCTGTATGGTGTATCAGTATTATTCTATTGATTGCATTTTTTTATCAAGCCTATCTCTAGCCGACCTCATGGATAATTGATGTTATGATGAATTAATTTTGTTATGTGGATGTATGTGTGACCTATCTTAGGTCTATGTCAACATGATGAAGCATACTACATGTTTTGATTTATTGTTTGGAAATATTTTCTGAATGCTTGAAGCCGACAGTCAATCTTTTTGGTTGCATCTAATTAGGCCAACCTAATTGATGTTTGTGAATGAGCAAGATATATATGTCAGACAGTTTTGAAGATTGTGTGTGAGATGTATTGCGAGATTGCGGATGTGAAAAAGTGTAAAGATGGTGAAGTGTGTTAAGTCAGTTTGTTGAGCATTACAAAAACTGAATCAACACTTGTTAGGTGCACTCTTACCAGTTAATTCTGGTTGTAAAGCCATTTTGTTTTTGTAATCTTTTTGTAGGTAGTGAGCCTCCTTGTGTAAGTAATGAGCTTTTGTATCCGGACAATGGGTCCTATTCTAGGAAGTGAGCCTCTTATATTTGGTTTTGGAATTACTTTATATTATGAGTTAATCCTCACCGTGGTTTTTCCCTTATTGGGTTTTCCACGTAAAATCTGGTGTTCATTGTGTTGATTTTTCTTTTTGTTATCTGCATTTCATGTTCATACTTAATAACATAATTGTGTGGTTGTGAAATTGATAAGTGTTTGAAGTTTGAATTTGAATTTGTGACAATTGATTCACCTCCTCTCTCATTTTTCTTGCGCCTTTCAACATAAACAAGTGGGTTTTGAGAAGCCTCGATAAAATATGCTCTTACTACAATAAAGGTGTAGGAAACAAGTTTTTCTCTTGTGAAGAAAATTTTGCTCACTTACCACATGATGTTTTAAATATAGAAGATGATGGTGAATGGGGTGAAGATGGAAAAGGTTAAAAACCTAAACCCCTTTTTGATAGATACAACATAGACTTTACATGATCCTTAACTCTTTGTTTCATGTTTTCATTATATCCATTTTTAGAAAGTATTTTATATCCAAGCCAATAACATTCTTCCAACTCAGATGGAGAAGTCTTATTTAAATGCTCATGAGAAGAATTGATTATTTTGGAAGAATACAAATCCTTTTTAAGTTTTTTAAAGTTATACATTTCCAACACACAAGGGACAAAAGCTAAAGAGCATCCATCACCATCAAGAGGTGATGTTTTTTGGATTTTTTGATGTAGATGAAGATTGAGAGAATGAAACACGAGTCTCCTTAGGTTTAGATTGTGAGTTTTTGTACCTCCAATAAAGGATGGTGTAAAATATAATGAACCCCAATCATCACCAAAACATGTGTTTGAAGATGAAGCAATATCATGATCATTATGTGTATTCAACTCTTTGGACTTTTGTGATGAGATTTTATACTCCCCATTGAAACAAGGTGTACAATATAACAACCCCCAATCATCATCTAAAAGTTTGTTATAGGTGAAATACAATTATCTTCAACATGTATGGACTCCACCTTTGAAGTTGAAGTCAAAGTATTAAGAGAGTTGGAAGTGTTATGTTCGGCTTCAACTTGTGAATTATGGCTTTGTTCATCCGCTTTAATTGCATATATATTGTTATTGTATTCATACTTCATCTTGCAAAGGAAAGTAGATGAGACTCCCTTCATAGCATGAATCCATTGTCTACCTAGGAGAAGATTATATGCAAGTGGTCTTGACATGATATTGATAGAGGTAGGAAAAACCACGAGCCCTACCTTAATGGATAGTGTTATTGTCCCTAATGGTTTCCTACTAACACAATCAAAGCCACGAATAGCAAGATCATTAGGTTCTATAAGATTCTTATCCACATAGTTTATCTAGAAGATCAATGCTACAAACATTAAGACCTTATCCATTATCAATAAGAGTACATCTAACCCCAGTTTTATTAATTCTAACCATTATCATTAGAAGCTCATGTTTACTTTGGATCTCAAGAGAGGGTAATTCATGTTGAGAGAAGGAAATATCCAAATTTTTTGTTTGCATACAATCAAACAAGGTTGCTACATCATTCAGTTTGACAGAAGGTGAGATATCAATCTTCTAAAAGGCCTCTTGGAGCATATCGTGATATGTCAGTGATGTTTGAATCAAGTCCCAAAGGGAGATCTTGGCTGGAGTATTTCGAAGTTTCTCAACAAGATCATATTATTTACCACTATGTTGAGAAAGGCTAGGTGGGGATGGAAGATATGGTTGAGGTAATAGAATGGATGTTGTTTCTTTTGGTTTCTTATTACTTCTAGTGTTATATGTGTGAGCAACTGCATGATAACTTGGTTATTTCAACACATCTTATTGCACATTATTACTACTAATTTTTTTTGCAAAGCTTATGATATGTCCATGAGGTTGAGGAGGTATTATAACGAGAGGTGGTTTAGATGGTCCAATAATTAAAGGAGGTTTAGAAGGTCCAATAATCAAATGTGGGTGCATAATTTCAGCTTGTTGGCAATCTTCTATCAATAGAGGACCTAAAGAAAATTTTGAACCTTCATCCATGCAAGCCACCTTACTATCATTCAAAAATGTATCCATGATTTCATCCTCTTGTCCCAGAATATCTTCCCAAGTAGGAGAGGTAGAGTGAAAGGAACAAACATGATTCTCAATGATTGAATCATCTTGCACAAAGACACTCTCACAAGTAGGAGAGATATTGAGAGAATAATAAACATGATTATCATGATTTTCAATAATTTCATCCTCTTGCACAAAAATACCCTCACAAATAGGAGAGATATTGGGAGAGGGATCAATGAAAAATAACAAAAGAGGATAGCGGAACTCATTTTCACATGCTTGTAACAAAAATTCTTTGAATTGGCTAACAAGATCTAAAATAGAATATGAATTATAACAAAACATGATTTTTGCAATGAAAACATTATGTTGTGTACTATTGATTGAATTAGTGATGCAACACAAAATTAGACACTTTGTAGAACATAATGACAAAATAGGGACAAAATCTAAATAGAGAATACTAATAGAGATTTTCACAATTTTTTTAGCTCAAGCTAACTGGACAGGGGCATAATATGCCCTAGACCAGATAGGTGTTTTTATAAAATTCAAAATCTAGGAATGATCCACAGTGTCTGAGGGTCCTATGTTTTAGAGGTTCAGGTTTGGAAGTAAATAGAGTTCTAAAAATGCACCCAAACCTAATTTCGCTATATGAATCATATACATACATGCAATTTTTGATGTATTTAGAGCAATTGAATATGTTCAAATGATAATTTTCAAAAATTGAATATTGTGATTGACTTATTTTTCCAAAAAAGCAATACTTTTTGATCTTTTGAAATGAAAATAATATGAAAATATATGATTTTTCACTAAAATTTGCATGCAATTTTGAAAAAAAAAATTCAATGAAAATAACTCAGATTCAAACCCTAAACGAGGAAAAATCAAATATGAAATAATGCAATTTAATTCAAAATATTTTGCAAATTTTTCCTTTTAATTTATGATGCACAAATAATGAAAATGTATAGTTTTTTTTAAATAAATGCAAATGAACACTAGATCTTCAAAGCATCTAGGTTTTAAAATTTGATTTTTAAATTTATGCAATGAAAAATAAAAAAAATCAAGTGTAGGGTATGTCAGGTTCACCAAAATGTTGAGTAGGAAAAGTGATTCTAGATCCAATTAGGAAAACTAAGATTATCTCCTTTTCACTTGACTTAACATTCAAACATACATTACCTAGGGTTTTATGATTGACTTGATGTCAGAAGGAAGAGCCAATCTCCTAGGGTTTATGTTTTTTTAGTTGTGTTGTGATAATTTTGATTTATTGTTTTAACAAGCTTTTATATAACCCTAGATTTGAAAATGCAATTTAACGGAAAAACAAAAATAGAAAGTAACAAAATGACTTCAGATCAGAGTTTGAGGCACAGAGAAGAACCTATATTGTAAATTTGAGCCTAATTTGCAAGGACAAGGGTGAAATGCACCCCAAACTTGCTTGGTTCTTTTTTAGATCTATAAATTCTAGATTGAAGGTTGTAGTTTGTGCTTTGTTTTCCCAGGATGTCTTTTGTTGGAAGTTCCAGATCTGACCTGCACACATGAAAATGGGGGAGAAGGTTGTGTTGTATAGGGGCTTTCCTAATTTGAATCCCATGTTGGTATTTTTACCTCCATGTACAACAATCGATGATGATCAAGAGAGCATACCCTAGGTTAGGCAAAGACTAAAACAACAATAATTGATTGAAATTGGTAAATGACAAATGATAGTGTTACCTTAATGTGAAAACCCTTGAAGAAGAGATACCTCACACAAGTTGATTGATGGATGCCTTGAATGCTTGATAGACCTACAAAAGGTGAGCTCATAACACATTGGATTGTTGTAACTAGCATGTAGAGGATAACTCAATACATCTTCATGATTTGGCATGATTGATCATGATAGATCCTTGCACATAATTGCTTCCTTCATCTTGATATCTTGCAAGCTTGAACTTGATTAATGAAAGTTTTGTAATAATGCTATTAAATTTTTCCTTGACTTCCCTTGACTAATTTTAGGATCTTCAATTTTCTTAATAGATTTTTTAGGATTTAAAATGGTGAAAATACTATGTATTTATATGAAATTCTTCTAATTTCCCAAATATCAAATGTCGATAGCCAACATTTGAAATTGGAAATTAAAATAATAAATTACCAACACCGACATAGTCTAGGGCGCACTATGCCCTATACTAGATCCCTATTTTTTAGGAACCAAAAGTGATGGGGGAAAAATATTAAATGCCTAGTTGGAATTCCCATGTTTGATTTTCCAATAATGTTTATAAAAATGGGTCATTAATGCAAAATAGGTCCAAGCACATAGGAGAGAGCAAAACCTAGTGGGATTCAATATTGTGATCCTTAGCTTTTTAATAAATGCTTAAATTTTCAGCCATCTAAACATTTGGATGATGTGACAATGAACCCCTTCCACTATTAAGTTGGATTCCTATTTTGTTTTTTATTAAATTTGGGGACTTTTTGCATTTAATTCTAGTATCAACCTACAATCTTTATGGATCAAATGTCTTCTTCAATTTCTCTTAGTTAGTCCTACACTTGTTATATTAGAAACCTAATTCCTATTATGCATAAAGAGACTTCTAACTCAAGAAGAAATTCATCCTCAACATTAAGCTCCATCTTGCTCATTTCCCTTAAAGAGGTTGCCTTAATCATTCCCTCCTCACAAACCTATAGAATAGAATAGAATAGAATACTTTTAACATCCACGAGGCCAAAGAAAGCCTATGGGATAGTAGAGCCTACTATTTTAGCATTGTGAAGTGTTGATCTCCTACAGTTTAGTTTGATAATGAGCTCTCCCATTCTCTCCACCCATTCCACACTAGATAAATATTAAAGTAGTTGATGCTAAATCACTTATGCAGTTGTCTCTAATGTCACTGTATGCTTTGCAATCTAAGATAAAATGTTTTTTAGTTTCCACCTTCCCTATTGTACACAAAATATAAACACTCTCTTCCCAAACTTCTTTTGGCCTTTTCCACCTCCCTATTTCACATCGAAGACAATGTGAGTTAGTCCTCAACTAAGCAATGAGAATCTTTGACTTCCAAGGGATATTAGCCTCTATATATGTCTTTTGTTGATGGTCCATGTTGGGGTTAAATTCTTCAAGATAATACTTTTTCTTTCTCCTAGCCACCTTTTCCCACATAACCTTGTGAAATTTCACATACATCTTTATTTCCTTACTATTATTAGGACATATATTCAAGTGAATGTGCAACTTGTTCATCCACTTACAATTTTGCTTCATCCATGTCTTCTTTCTTTCACCTAAGACATATTTGAAAACAACATTGGGCCATCGATGAGTTTCCATCTGCGCAACTTTTTTCAAATATCTCAAAAGACTCACCATAGCGATGGCCTCAATAGGAATAACCCTTGTTTCAGCTAGAATTATTTCATAAGGAACCAACACTTTTAGTTTGGATTTTCTTGTGATCAAATGCTTTTGAATTCTCTCTATATGTGTCCACTTGATGTTAGAGGTACTACTGGCCCAAATTTCACAACCACAAAGAACCACCAAAATAACTAATAGCCCAAACAGTATTTGAATCCCATAACTCTACCTCTCTACATTTGTTATGAAGAGAAAAAAATGCTCTCCATCCTCCCAACGTTTGTTTCCTTCTGCAAGTTTCCCAACTAAGCTTGTTGAAATCAATTCCCAAGTATTTATACTCTGTTACTTCCTCTTGGATACTACCTTCAAAATAGAAGTTGAATTGATTCTTTTTCCTTTTCTTGGAGAAGATCATGATCTTGTTCTAACTAATATTAACTTGCATACCCACATCTTTGCAAAAATGCTCAAGTGCAACCAAATGTGCTTGCAACCCTTGGGAAAATCTAACAATCAAAATAAGATCATTTGTGTACAAAAGAAGCCTAACAACATACTTTCCCAAAGGAGCCCCTTCCCCAACCTTCAAATTCAACCACTCAAGTTTGTTGATATAAAGGCCAAAGAGAGTAGGAGATAAAGGGCAACCTTGTTTAACTCCAATGTCACTCCTAAAGCTTTTTGAAGTACCCACCTGAATTCTTATTTTTACTTGAACCTCTTTATAAGCCTATGAATAGATGTCTAAAATGCTCAAGAATACCAAGATCTTTAATTATGCCCCATAACTTGTGCCTAGGAATTGTGTCAAAAGCCTTCCTAAAATTTACAAAACAACAAAAAGTTTCCTCTTTCTCATCCCAATTTTTTCAATGATATGTCACAAAGTGATGCCATGATCAATTGTTGAGTGTTTTCGTCTAAAACCCGCTTGCCCTTTTGCTCTCCTATTGTTAACTTATGCTCATTTGTTGATTTTGTGCCCAACCATGCTACCAAACAACTTTGCAAACAAAGGGTTGATCATGATGGTTTGATAATTGGATGTATTGTTAACATCTCCACTCTTAAATAGGGGTATAGCTAAGCTAGTGATCTAATCTTTTGGAAACCCGCATTGGATGATGTTGAAAATATTCATAATGTGAGGAGCTATGATTTCCATTCCCTATTTTAGATATTTAGCCTAAAGCTCAACCTAGCCTTTCCTACCCTCAGCTTCTTGATACCTTCTTTAACCTCTTGCAAAGTGAAAATCTTCATTGTCGTGTTTGCCCTTGAGGCTCTTCAATCCCTGAATCTTGCTCATACAAGTGTTTTGCATACTCAAACCATTGAGTGGAGGTGATGTTATTCTTCGTTTCCTCTTTCTTTGATTGAAGCTCCCTCCAAAAAAGCTTTGGGTTGTTCTTTCCAAGGTATAGCAATTCTTCTCGCCTAGCATTCATGAACCCTTTTTTTTTCACTTTTACCATTTGCTTGTATAACCTTATGTTCTCCTTTTCTTTACCTAGTTGCTTGTTGGCTTTCCTTGAAACTTTACACTCCTCATCAAACTAGGCATTTGTTGGGAATTGACTTACTTGTTTCCTCTTATTCTTTTCTCTTTTGCAGCCCTCTAGAGCTTCTTGAATTTTTTGTGTTAGCTAATGACTTTTTAGACCTTGTGGTTGTTTCCTTTCCTATTGCATTTTCTACCTCAAAGTTTCCTTAAATATATTGCAATTTTCTTGGGTTAAGAGAATTTTACCCTTTTTGTGAGTTTGATGAGCAAATTGTTTGTGTTTTATAAACTAGTATCTTTTGGGCCAAGATAGCAAAAGAAAAACTAGATTTTGATCAGATTTTAAGTCCTCCAAGAATTCCTCAATCACAACCTTTGTTATTTTGCAAACCAGGTTTTGCGAGAAAATAACATAATCAACAACACTAGCTCCATTATAGGTTTTGCATGTGAAATTCCTAGAGTTCATCCAATTGCCCATACCATTACAAATAACTAGACCAAAAATGCCACAAAAGGCAAGTAACTCTTCGCCAAAGTGGTTGATATCCCCTCTATCCACTAAACACTTTTCCCAAAACTGATTTTCTTCTTATGTTAGCCAAAGTGGGTTGTTATCTTTGTTGTTGCACAAGCTACACACTTGCTCATTAGTTTTCCTTGCATTGAAGTCACCAACTAGAACTTCACCCTACTGTGAGAAAGACGAAATGTCTTTTTTTAGAGGTCCATAAGGGTCCTTACCATCTAGACCATTTTTTTGTAAAATTTTTATCCTTGTGGGGCAAAATAACATGCTGCAATTATGATGAATTTATTATTCTCCAAGATTTTAAACCATATGTATTGCTTATTTGGGTCCATCTTTTCTAACTGAATGTTTCTTCCCCATGCTTATTTTATTAAGACCAATATGCCACCATACCCCTTGACATTAACAACTGTCTCATTCCAAACTACAAATTTTGTATAGCCTTCAAAAGTAGGTTCTTGCAGCCATCTTATTCATGTGTTTCTACAAGACATATTATGTCTCTCTCAACAGGGATAGGCCCTGACCCAGGGCCTCTTATCCACAGATACCCTCTACTATTCCAACACACTAGCTTTAGTTTTTCCTGGGGGAGGGCCTTACTTGCTATTTACCTTGGGACCAAAGGCTCAACTCCAAAATATTAGTTTTTTTCAACCATTTCTGTTGTGCCCCATCTATTGTTGTCATTGTTGTTTTTACTTTCTCTTTGTTATACTCCTATTGTGTTGTGTTATTTTGTGAAAAAAAAAGTCGATAATGATTTATTTTCCTTGTGCAGTCAGACCCTTTTACCTTCTCCTCTAGTTGTTCTTATTTTGGTCAACTCCTCTCTTCTCGCTACTTCTTGCAAGACAGTTAGATCTTCATCTAAGTAGGAGCCCTTTAAAAGCCTCTTTTGGCTTAGCAGCTAGTATTTGTCTTCTTAACTCCTCAAGGTATCTTTGATAGGCCTAAAACTCTCCTCTCTTCATTTTCCAACTCTTTTTGCTTGAAATATTTGGCCCCTCCACTAAAACTTGTCTTTCAACAAATCGCTTGAAAGATTGAATGTATCCTCATCCATGCCATAATCCCTTACCTCTTTAATGATTATGTTTTTTTCCCTTTCTTGTCTTTCTCTATTCTCTCTTGCTTGCTCTTTGCTAACTTTGTCCATTACCCTTGCTAACCCACCAATTGGGCTTTTAACTACTTGAGTCCATGAATTGAAGCCTTTTGAGTTGTTTTCCCTATCACTTTCTTTTTTCTCAAGAACTTGAGCGCTTGCTTGCTTCAAAGACTAAGCCCCATCATTTGCCATTTTTTAGCCTGCCACGTTTGAAATTGCTTTTGTTGTTTGCTATAAGAATTGTCATGCTTGCTTCATGTCCTGACATTCAAGCTGTCCTATTTTCAAAACCCTTTGCAATGCTGCCACCTGTTCTTTTAGCACCCTTTTTTTCTCCACTAAAGCTTGGTTAACCACCATATACCCATTGACCTTGTGTTATGTTTCTTGATCCTTTATTTCCAAAAGTTCTACCTGACTTTTAACATTTAACAACTCACACACATATAAATGTCCAACCAAGTAAGAGGAGTTGAGATGGAGCTATAATCGTCATCTTCTTCTCCAAGGTCTTCACCAATTTGCCCCTCTATTTTTTTTGTCATATTCTTGACTTTATGAGCTTTTGCTCTGTGTGCTAGCTATAGTTTTCTCTTTTTGCACCTATTTCCTTTTTGAATGTTCCATTTTCATTTGAGATATTCTTTGTTTTAGAATACCCTTATTCTGCTTTGCATTTACCCACACCCATTTACCAATTTTGTTTGAAAGAGCAATTTTCATTTGTCCAAAATAATTTGCTTTCTCAACTCCAACAATTGTTGCATACTATCCATTGAGGGGACCAATAAAAAAAAGTGCAGATCTTTTGCAGAACAAAAAGAAAAAACCCTAAATTTAAATAAGACTAATAAATCCTGACTTGTGACCCACGAGCCTTTGTTTATTGCAGGAGCCACCTGTATGCATGAAAGGAGCTCAACCTTTGCCTAAATCCACAGAATCTGATTCCCAAGAAGTTTCGTGGAGGAGTTCCCCATTGGATGGAACGTGTGGAAAGTCGAACGAGAAAATTCCTAACATTCTATTTTTTTTAAGATATCTCTTCCACTGAACCATCTTGACTATCTCAAACAATGACTTGAGCGAGATTCCTTCCGTTCCCTGCTATTTAATAACATTATCAAGATTATAGACTTTATCATCACCGCCCATCTTGCATCAAAGGCAACTATTCGCATCTTTAGAAACCAGCTTACTAATTAATCCTCTGTGGGAATGTTCTGGTTTCTTAAAACCCCTGCAGTTGCTGAAGCTTGAGATACCACATTGCAAACCACAGATTCTCTTGGTAGTTTCCTTCCATGAAGTATAATTTATGACAATGAAAGCGTCAAAAAGGGCTGTTATAGTCCCCCTTCCACATCCATTGGTTATCTTGGACTTCAAAACCACTACCTAACGAAGTGGCTTATCTAGGTTCATCTAGAAACAAATACTAATGTAGGCACCCAAATTTTCCTTTGGAGTGGCCCTGATAATGCAACTTAAAACTTCCTAGGGACTTTAAATGGCTTGTGTAGAAAATCATTAATTCTGTGTTGTAAAGTCTTTACAAGGACTATTTAACAAATTAAAATCCTCCCAGTATTCATATGACAAGGAATTATTAGAAAGTCATGAACTGTGTGTGGTAAGGTCTTTACAAGGACTGTTTAACAAATTAAAATCCTCCCAGTATTCATATGATAAGGAATTATTAGAAAATCATTAACTGTGTGTGGTAAAGTCTTTACAAGGACTATTTAACAAATTAAAATCCTCCCAGTATTCATATGACAAGGAATTATTAGAAAATCATTAACTGTGTGTGGTAAAGTCTTTACAAGAACTGTTTAACAAATTAAAATCCTCCCAATATTCATATGACAAGGAATTATTAGATACAAAGAGAACTTCTGCAGAACAACTTATAAGCTAAAAACATTTATGGTCGAGGCATAGTCACCCTTGGGTAAGTCGAGACTTGTCAAAAAGTGAAAGACCTTACTGTGCAAGTGTTAAAGTTTGTATCTTACCAAGACAGTATGTGAGGAACCTTGTCAGTAGGGCAAACACCAGTCTTTGCATAAATAAAAAATATTGCACCACTGGCAAGTCACTGGTAGGAATGAGATGATTTTAAGATGTCAAAGTTTATTTCAACCTACGAGGAACACTTGAATTCCCTTCTGACCCTGTTTCGGCCTCTGTTTAGTACTTTACTATGGGTATGACTGTAAAGTTGTCCCATGTTAATATATGTCACATTATGCCCAGGTATGGGCGACAAGTGATATTGAAGGTGAATGAATATCATCAATGTGATCATCTGAAATTTGATTAGATTTAGAAACTGTGAAAGACGCGGATGACGAGAAGGATCATTTCATTTCTGAGTTTCTCTCATGAAAGGTCCTGGGTAAATAATAAGTATATCTCTTATTCTCTCAAACCCATCTTAATATCAGTTTTGTTCTAAAAGGAATTAAGAAGATAGCTGTAGACTGATCAGTGATTTATATGTTCTTTCTATACTAGAAACTGGTATATGCAGGTATAGAAGGAAGAAACCATCATTGACCATCAGAAGCTTGGAAAGACCAATGCTATCATATTGTTGCTATTATTAATATAAATATCATTTTTCCCTTTATAAAATCACCATCCAACAGATACACATGTCTGGAGACCTTCAACACTTTTTCTTGTTGTCAATAACAGAATGTTAAACTAGCATTTAAATATGTTAGATCAAATTCTTCTTCTAGAACCATCTTAGGGGCAATCTGGCTATGCTTTATATTTGCACAGAAGAACTATCATTCAAATCTTATCATTTCTTGCCAATGTGCAAATTAAGACACTGCGTTGTTGAAGGGGGCACTCTATTTTGCATCGTTCTTTCAACCTGTTTTGAGGGATCCAACATGTCCTTGTTAATAATCTCTTTAGAAAGTTCTTTCTGCAAATCTTTGTCAAATGCAGTGTCTTTTTCCTTTTTCTCTACCATATCAATTCTTGTATAGCCTCCGTGATCTTATAAAGAGGATGCAGTTTAACATCAAAGCTACAACGCAGATACAGCCCCATATCATAAATGTGAGCTTATAACATTTTACTCCCATGCAAGTTACCATTATACTTAGTTTATCTTCTAAATCGTTTTCTTGAGCATTGTAATCATAAATCAGTGCAGCCATGTAACCAAATAGTAGGGATCCTAATGGAATATTGGCCACCAAAATATTGTGATTCACTCCAAAACTATTTGTCCCAAATAGTTCAGGAGTTGTAGATACTGCAGTTGCAATGATAAATCCGGTGCACAGTCCTATTATTGCAGTGCTCAAATAAAGAGAGGCAGCAGAATCTGTTGTCGCCAAGTAAAAGAATGAAGGAGGCATTGGAATCAGTGCTAAGCACATCCAACCAGGCCTTCCCACATTCACGCCCCTGCATTATCATATAATGCTTTATCAGTTTTAAGTATTTGTAAGCTGTTCTTTTGCACTGTATTCTGATGCAACTTTGAAACATATAATTTTCCAGATAATTTTTTATCATATATGTATACAGCGTAGAAAAAATTTGCAATAAGAGCATACCTTGGAAAATAATCAGGGGCTGCTGACAAAAGACGACCAAAGAAACCGGATGAAGAGTATAGAGATACAAAAACGGTAGAACTAGAAAAGCCCCGAGACTCTGTTATTTGTCCCAAGTTATTGCTGTAGGTCAATCCCAGGCTGGCACCACACAGATACATAAAGAAGTATAACCAGAAGTCTAAACTGCGCAAAAGTTGAAATATATTATGCTCTTCACCTAAGCCAGGTACAGGCTGTGCCCAGTTTAATCTAATACTACTCTGTCCACTGCAATCTTCAGAAGCTTCCCTTACAAGTGCCCTTTCATTTTCTTGCAAATCTATATCTTCATCTCTGCTGCGAAACTCTTTGTCTAAGCCACCATTGTCATTATCATCTGGAATCCTTGTATAGTAACCTTGAATCCTGGTATTATTATCATTCTTTTCTCTTGAAGTACATACATGTACAGTGGCTGGTATGCATAGAGGAGCCAACAGAAGTAACACCATGCCTATTGCATACAATTTATACGATAATGTGCTCTTGAAACTAAAAAAATCAATGGGGAGAAGATAAACACCCAAAGCTATGGCAATTATATTTAGTATAATAAATATAGCCCTTTCATCTATAGAATTCTCTCTAGAGGGAATCTCTTGAACAAAAGTTAATACAATAGAGCAAATTATCAATGGAAACAAAGCATTTAATAATAGATATATGGTCTCGTTGTTGAGAACAATAGCCTTAACAATCAAAGCGAATATTGCTGCGGTCAATGCATTGTAGCTTGTGGATATTCCCAGGGCCAATGCTTTTCTTGTTGGGAAATTGTGAATGCAGAGAACAAAACCAACGGTATTGAACCAGCAAATGCTATGTCCCGCCAACAAACAGAGAAGATACACCTGTTCATTAGAAAGAAAACACTTTCCCTTTTTAAATCAGATGCACTTAGTGAGATAAACAATAAAACTATTTAACTGAGACAATCAATAAAACTATTTTAAACAGCTCTGTATCTCAATGTCATGGTAATTTAGGGAAACTTCCATTGCAAAAATGTTTGAGGCAGATGAAGCACATCTGGCTACCGTAAATCAATAAGAATTACCATTCAAGAAGTTGGAGGAAAACATAGAGAGTATATAATTAATAGCATGTTAAAGCTTCCATATTATCCAGGTAATTCGACGGAAAATTAAGACTGATTGTTAGTCAGACTCTGCCACCACTGTTTATGTAGAAATATTTAAAACTTTGTTATTTGGTGAATTTATAAAAGTGAACAAAACTAAACTAAATCCTACTCTGCTTAAGGGATTGTTATGTGTCCTGGACAAAATCAAATCCTACTTGCAAGAGCTTCATCTGGTATAAATCAATTTTATGGCATTAAGGTAGTCCATAATTCCAAGGGAGACCAATTTTAAGAATGGCAGATATAAAAATATAATTTCTAGGACCAAAAAGACAGTACACAATTTCCAATGACATGAATGTTAAAAGAATGACAATATGACAGTTCATAGTTTCAGAAGGAATGATTTTTTAAGTTTTTGACTGTTTCCCAGATTCCAGCAAAGAAAAATGTGACAACACACTTTATGAAGAACACAACAAATAAAAAAAAAAAAACTAAAAAACATCCTTCCACAACATCATGTACAGCTCGTGGGATCAATCTTGGAAGAGAGAAATTATAGAAACAACTAAAAAAAAATAACTAGCTTAGAATCTATGCTTACTGGAACACTGAAAATTGAGCAAATATACCATGCTAGAAAACATAAAAAGACAACCCATAACCGCATACAAGATTTACCCAAGAAATTACAAAAGAGGAAAAAACTGTCACCATACCTGCCAGTAGGTAGATGATAATCTTTCTGTAATAACGAACCATTGGAGCCCATAACCCACTAGCCCCATTGATGTAGCTGTGAGCAGAACGGCCCAGAGTGGCATGCGCCGCATTGCGTAGCCAGAAATCCATCCAAAAAGCTTCCCCAAATCGGAGGCCACGGCCAAGTTGTTAAGTTGAACCTGGCTGATCTGCAACACCTGCTTCAGAGTTGTCGAATAAGCAGAGAAATCGAAATTGGTACCAGTAAATACCTGAATCCACAACAATCCAGCAAGATTCATCCATTTCTTGGCCTCCAAATTCATACGATTCATAATTCCTGGCCACTATATGACGCTCACTAGTTTTTATTTCTCTTCATCTTGCTGGATGCAATTAACAGTGAAATGAAAGGGAAGTCTTACTTCGAAGCGAAGTCATTTAAGCAGTTGAAGTTGATGTTTAACTTCCCTTCTGTGGTCTTTGGGGGTAATTGACGGTATCGAGCTAGGAGTTTCCTGGTGGAAGATGTTCCACGCCTGCACATTGAAAGTCTGACTCATAAATAGGCTAAAGCTTATTAAAACAATCCACAGGGCTAGAAATAAGAATTCCCTAGATAGACTCAATAACTGATGTACAGGATGGTGTGCATGCACCCCAAGCACTTGGGAATGATCTATTTATCTTATTTGAGCCCCTTTACTGGACACCGTAGCAGTTTGGGCGTTGACAATCTTAAATGGTGAGCAACACCATCTGAGCTAAGCCAGAGTGGCGAATTTGATAGAATGATTCGTGTAAGGGATGCTAATGCAGCTGAAATGTGTTGGGATGTCAATTTTACCAATAAAATAGTCTTAATTGACAGTATGCAACCTATGGACATAAGTATTTTTTGATCTCTTCCAAACTTCTTGGTTTGGCTGGTGTAAATATATGGTTTTTTTTTAGGGTTTCTTGTTGGGCTTTTCTTTATTGGTGTGAATATATGGTTTTTTTTTAAGTTTTTTTGTTGGACTTTTCTTTATTTTTTTCATATTAGTTGTATGAGATAATTTTAAGGTCTCTTGTATTAAAGATATTAAAGATATATTTTTTTAACAATTTGTAATATTAGTTTAAAGTTTATGGATTTGATCGTATGAACATATTTTCATTAATGTTTTAGATTATATTCTATGATCTATTATCAAGATTTAGATAGTAAGAGAAGAAGATGATAGGAAAGCCAACTCATAAATCATTTTAAAAGTTTATGACAAAATAATGCTTATGATTCTCTAATTGTTTCTTTGTCACTAGATGTAGATTTTGTTTGTAAATGGTATAAAAATCACAATATCATAACTTACTATGTAAGTTATATTCCTTCAAAGCAATTCCTAACCACTTGAGTTAAGCACTTTTAGAAGTCGAGACATTAAGTTTGTTGAGGTTTGAAATCCCACCAAGGTATTTTTGTTTGTTTTCATTTAACAACCACCAACAAGACCATATGTTGCTAAACTAGTCCAACTACTACTTCATGGGGAAAACCATCTTGGTGTTATTTCACTAGACTAAGATTTCAAAGTCTCTAAGCAAGCTTCACTCAAAGTCCCTATTTCAGTTGAGCTTCTAGGCCTCCCAATTCCTCTTTGGACTTTCCTATAATAGATTATACAATTGATGGGAATTTTATTTTTCACAAGCCTAAAAGTGTTTTCTAGTTTGGTTACACATATAGGTTTGTGTCAAGGTGGACCTAACCTCTAACCTCAAACAGTCCACAAAGGTTCATGCAAGTATTTAGTGTTTCACATATAAATCTACCTATATAAATCCACTAAACACTTATTTAGATGTTAATCCATTGACCACAAAATCAAGGTCTATCCCCTTATATCTTTGTAAAATTTCTAAGATTACAGTTGACATGCCAACCGCACAAGCTAAATGGGTGGAAAGGAAAATCATAGGAGAGAAAAATGATCTATCAAGTCAACCCATTTAAATCAATGAACTAAGCCCAACACTATGTGTACATGACTAACCTAATTCCTCTTGCTAAGGGCCCAACCTCTACCAAGACTACTCAAGTTGTCTCAACTTTGAGTCATCATTTTTTGAATAGGATCTTTGTCATTAGATCTCAACCCTCTAGGTGTTCATAAAAATGGTTGCTTAGTGATAATGACTCACCAAGGACAGATTATGGGGACAATTATCACTTAATTTTGCTTAGTGACTATCTTTGTATAAATTATCACCCACATTTTGATAGTAAGTTTATGGTGTTAATGGATGAAGATGACCAACGAACTATCTCTATGGATTATCCCTCTATGAACATCATTTTGAGGAATGTGTGGAATTATAAAATTGTCTCACAAGTTTTGTGTTCAATCCACATGCTATAACCAACTTGTATTATGTTATTCATTTATGGGAAAATTAATTATTTTTTGTTTCAAATATCTCTATGGATAATTTGTCCTTATGCCAAGTGCTCATATTTTCACATTACATTAAGAGGTTCATGGAATTGCATGTGTTTTTATTTTCACTACATTTTATTTTTTCTGTTCTTTCCTTGAGGGAAGAGAGTAGTCATTATGTTAAATGGGTTGCACTTGACATTGATGGTCAATCTATTGGTATTATCAATGTTTATGTGCCTAATAATGGCCTAAAATATCATGGCTTTTTGGAGATGACTTTCTAGTAATTTCCTTTTATTTCTCCCAATGAGTTGGTATGTTAGCAAGCATGAGGCTTGGTATTATTTTAAATAATATGGAGATTGTTTGATATAGAGTATCAACAATAGTAAATGTCATGTTAGACCTTTGATTTTCATGTTCTAACCTTCAAATTAGTCTAGACATGATCATCAATGCCTAGATCATGTCATTATTTATCAGAAACATGTGTTCCACTTTTTCCATAAAGGTTGAGCAATGAAAGTGCATCCAAATAGCATTCTCTCTAAGAAAGCTCCCATCACTTTTCATCTTTCATGGGACAATAAAAATTTGAATATCCTTAGCTCATTGTTCTTTCTAAACAAGTATCTCCTTCCTTAAATAAGATCCATCTAACTCATCACATGGGTTTGGAACCTTGAGCCATGTCCTCCAATGGCTACCAATATGATCAAGTTGTGTAATGTTATGATATCTCACATTGGTAATCTTATTGGTAGTTCAATAGGCATGTGGCAAGGATATGCAAGAGAGCTAACAAATCCACCATCAAGGAGTTCATGAGGAACCCAAGTGGAAAACAACCCTTTTGACACTTAAATGTAGAATTTGGCTACCTAGTTGAAACACAAGCTCCATATTATTGAATTTCATGAAGCCAAAGGTGCTCAAGTTAGAGCTTACCTTCATTGGATCAAATTCAAAGATAGAGCCTCCAAAGATTTCTTCAAGTCTTTATGCATAAAGTAAGACAAAATTCAAATCAAGCCCATTCAATCTACTCATGACAAGCATATTTCCCTTCAAATGATATCTAAGACATTATTGGATCACTATTGTTTAGTGTAAGAGGATACCATTAAATCCTACAATAATGCCTAGATGATATTCCTTTCAAGTTGAGTAACTTTTCTCAAATCACTTATGACTCACCTCTCACTTTGTATGAACTCCATTATTTATTTATGCAAATGGATAATGATAAAGCACCTAGCTTGGACGTATTTCCTTGAGATTCCTTCAAGATTGTATGTCACTTCATTAGTTCCAACATTCTCCATGTTTATCAAAATTCACTTCATTTTAAGTCCTTTGAAAAATTATTCAATTCTAGAAACATCAAATTCATCCCAAAAGCTAGGGATCTTGATATCATAACCAAATGACAAGTTATCACTTCTCTCAATATTTATTACAAGACTTTCGTGGAGGCCTTGACATTTCACATTCACCACCCTTTTTTAACTATTATGCCTCCTAAGAAAATATGTTTCATCACAATACAATACCTTCTAGATAACACCATTGTTGTTTCAAAATGCATGGAATGGATTAGGGTTTCCAAGGAACATATCATTTTCCTCAAGTTGTACTTTGATAAATCATACAACCACTTCCAATGGCCTTTTATTCTTGGCATTATTAAATACCTTAGGTTTAGAAATTTCTTTTTATTTCTCTTCAAACCCTTTTAAAACTTTGACATTGTTAGCATATGAAATCTCACTTGTTGGTCTCAATTTAAGTGATAAGTCATACTTGACTCATTTGGATAAGAAATGTCCTTTTTCTAAATTAAAAAATTATTTGGATGGGTTATCCCTATGAGAAGTGGGTGTTTTTTTCTCATTTACAAGGCCTATTTAAGCAAGCACCTTTTCCTTCTTTTGTCATTCATTTGATTGAAATTTTTTATTCTAGTGTTCATTGGTGTCATTAGAAATTTCCAATATACCTATTTTTTTTTATCTCTAGATGCTATTTTCTCTCTCTTTCTTTAAGTGGATTCTTGTAGATCTAATGAAGAATGTTTAGTGATTCTAAAATGGTATCAAATCAAATGGTTTGACCCTTGATTCAAAATCCACCACCCATTATGAGAGCTATCACAAATTCATGGAGTGAAGTGCAACATACTAACCTTTCCATGAAGTAAAAACTTCTATTTTTTCACCTTATGAGTAAATAAACTATGTAACAAGCCATTGCAATAAAAAAAATTCTTTTCTTTATTGAGAATTTTCAAACAAGATGCATAACTTAATACAACATGGATTCCATTTTATTCAACAATTCCATAAGTTACAACAATACATGAAAACATACATTTACATACATAGCTCAATGAGATTTGGAACAAATAGTTGCAAGACAATTCAAGATCCTTCTTTTCAAATCTTGGTTATTCTATCGCCTGCTGTGGAGGAGAAGCATCACTCAAGCACTTTTCTGCCAACCACAAAATCTTAATGTGGTCCCCCGCACATATATCATTCGATAGATGGCCCTTCCCTTTGATGAAGAGATTGGTAGAGTAACCAATAATGACAACCAACTGAGCATAGTGTTGTGTCCTACATAAGTAGAACTTGTAATCCCACAATCTGGAACTAGTATGTAATACTGGATCATGGTGAATTGACAGTGGAGCCAAAGGTCATCACACTAATTTGGACAAAGTATTTCATTTAGTATTTCTACTGAGGGTCATCTATCACATACACTACTCAGGGCCGATCTGACTTAAGGCCATCTAAAACTATGCATAGGTATTTCCTTCAATGGATAATCTATCATCCCAGAGATAACCTATCACCATTTTAACCTACTTGGAATAACCTACTTAACAAGTAAGTATGCAAGCTCCCTCCCATACTGTACAAGCCATCCTAGGAGTAAACACAAGCTAGTCTAGTTAAATCAATAACTTAGCTAAGTGCATCACATGTGCCACTTATGTTCAATCATAACTAGTATCCAATAACTATGATAAACACCCATCTCCTATTATGGAGTATATAATAGCACAACATAAAAATAGCATAAAAGCTTCAATTCTCTTTTCAAAGACAATCTAATTTTTCTAAATGTAAATACTTGGGAAAAGAAAAATCAAGCATACATGGATAACACATCATTCATAAATAAAATAATGAAGAAGAATATCCTCATGCTTGTTATCACTTATCCAATCTATTGGTAGCAATGCAACTTCTACAAACAACAACAAGCTTGATTATAACTTCTCAAGAAACATCACAAAGAAACTCTATCTCTCAAGTTGATAGCTTACTTCTCTCAAACAAAAAACTTCCTCACAAAAAAAATAGAACTATCTCCCTTTCTCACTCAAAATAAAATAGAGTATAGTTGGAAATAATGCAGAATAATGATTTGCAAGAGAATAAGGAATTGCAAAATGTGTCCCTTTTAATGAAATGGCTTTGCTATTTATAGAGAAACTTGGTAACTTCACAACCTAAAGTTTAGGCATGATAATGGACAACAAACACCATGCAAGGAAACACATGAAGCACAACAAAAGGTGGCGATAAAACAAGCTCATACACAATAAAAAATACAACATATCAACTTGCAATACTGACATCAATCAAAGACTTATTCAAATTTGCATATGCTCAATTCGAATTATCTCATGCAATAGACATCTACAATAATTGGGCTTCCAGAGGCGGTGCCAAATCCTTCCACACTCCTCACTATTGGCGCAGTTTTCCTTGCCATCAGAAACATTCAATCACCAATTCATAACACCAAGCACTATCAACTCTGTTTGGAGATAAGTCGACTAAGGTATTTGATACGTTGATGTATTAAACATGGCAAATATGTTTACCAAGTCAAAGTTGATCTTAATCATAGAAGTCGACTAAGTCCATGCTTGCATTGACATAACTAAGTCCATGCTTGCATTGACATAAGACAACCATTCTAAATGCAATACAAATGTTTCATATTGTGTGACAATAAGAGTGAGACTCGGCTTCACAAAACAGTCATAAACAACTTCTATCGGCCTCTATTAACATAGTCATAAATGACTATATTCGACCTTTATATATCGACCTCTATCATGGTAAATGATAGTCGATTTCAATTAATATATAATATGCTATATATATTATTATGTATATATATAATATCATATACATACATATATATATATATATATATATATTTAAATACCATCATATATTTATATATATATGTATATGTATATTTATAAACATTAATATATATTTACATATATATATATATATATATATCATAAGCCAACAATGTAAGTATACATTCGATATATATGTATATATATATATAAATGAGTACAAGCAAGATAGTATTTGCATATAATAAACACAATATATCGAATGCATGCATATATGTATATGTGTAAAAGTATATACCTCTATGTACACATATATGTAGGTATATCTATATCGATGCATCCATATGAGTGTGTCCATCCACCAATGTATGTGTGTATCAATACACATATACATATGAATATGTGTATATACCATACATACATACATACATACATATATACATATATATTCGATTCACATATAGCCATTCACAATTACCATTATATTGATAAGTATTTACATGTGGTACATCTATACATGTGCATATACATGTCGCTAGATCCCATTGACATGTATGTGCATATATATACACATACTCTACGTACATCCCACTTATCCATATAACCATAACAGTACAAGAAAGATATCAAAAGCTTAAATAGATAAACATCACCCAATAATGCATGCAGTAGTAAATAAGACTCTTCTATTGCAGACACATCAACTAAGGATGACTTACCAACTTCCCACAAACTGACTCAACTCAATCATTCTAATACATGGTGTGTGTATGCTCAACTAGTTTACTTTTATCGGTTACTCGACTAAGATCTTCTCCTGAGTGATACTTCCCCTCTGCTTGGAGGAATGGAACATATACCTGCATCCACTAACACATGCACACGACAATCAATTGTTCACAACATATGCAACATACGTTAAACATCTCCAAAGTTAGAATAATAATTCAATAACCATCCATTCACATATATGCAGTATTTTTCCATGAAATAACATCAACTGAGATAACATCAAATGAGATAGCATTCACATTGATAACAAGGTACAAGCATAATTTATTCATTTCCAAAATTCACATTACATTCATATTTACCCTATGTAGTAATAGTAAATAGTAGTTACAAAATTGGGGTGTAACATGAAGACTGCATGAAAAAGGAGCATCCTATAATATTAAAGGTGTGGTGAGGGTGAGTTCTAAAAATTTCAAAATGAGGAAGACTTAAAATAATATTAGGGTAGGTTTTTTATATAGAGTTGGGGTTTCTATAGAATAAGGAAAGGAGCTTAACAAATAAATTATAGTTTGGGCACTTGTTAATATTAATCCTTCTACACCTTGCAAATTTGAGTAACATTATATTCATTAATATTTATAATATGTTATAAATATTGGGCCACATGGAAAAAGGTGCCCCACTTGGGAGGAATCTCAATATTCTTTGGATAACACATTATGCATATTTTCATTTATACTATAACATGTGTATGATGTGTACTTTATTATTAATGACATTGTAAGATATACAAGATAATCTATGATATGTGTAAGAGCATGTAAGAACATATAAGGGAGAGTTATATAGTGGATTAGGGTGATCATCTTTGATCAACTAAAATAGCATGTGTAAGAGAGTTTTGTAAGAGGTTTGAATGGACCAAATTGGAGCACTCAAGTTTGGTGGGTGGATTGGACTTGACTTGGGAGTGACATACTAGATTCTAGAGGTCTATTCAATAAGAGGGCATTGAAATTTTGACCATGGATTTAGGTGCTCAAATCAGGTCCCTATTTTTGGTCCATGGTAATAGAAACCATTGGTGGTTTTCTATTTTACCCTTTTCCTATATATCAAATGCTTCCATGAAGTTTATACATGGTGATTTAAGAGCAAGGTTATGCTATTGGATTGACTCCAAACATAGAGTTAAGATCTCTTGTTTCGTACTAAGAGTATCAAAGTCTAACACATGGTTTTGGAAACTATCCCTTGTTTCTAATTTTATACTTGCTTATATATTAAATGCATGGATTGGTGGTGTAAGATGTACTAGTACTTTATCTTTTGTTGCTTGTGGTTGTGACATAATTGCAACGTGGATATGTATGTATGGCTGAGATGATACTAGTTCATTCATAGGTTATAGAGGATATGTTAGAGATAGTGGATATGTTCTCATATTAGTTATAGAAGATATTGATTTTCTTGTAACTCTTGACAAAGCACTAATACTCTATGAGTGTATTACAATTTTTGTTACTAAATAATACCTGGTTGTTCTTTACAAGCTCAAATTTTCCCAAAAGGGTTTTCCTAGTTTATATCTTATGTTATATTCTTTCTCTTCTACTATTTTGTGTGGGTCTAAAATTATATGCATTTCTTCTCTCATAGGATTAATGTAGGAATTATGGATATGCCTAGTTTTGGATTTATAGGTATAGTTTATTTTCACTTATTATTAGTGATTTTCTTAAAAAGTGTTTTGATATATTGATGTTGTGAGATTAATTCCTTACACTTTAAACACAATCATAGAAGATACATCACAAGAATCTAATATATAGGCAAAGGTAATCCAAGAAACTACCACTGGTTTCAATACCATGGGACAAAGCAAAGGACCTAATTTGGATGCCTAAATTGGTACCCTTAATTCTAATGCCCCCTCATGATGAGTCCACCTTTTGTGGATAATATGTAGCTCCCAAGATCAAAGATTCCACTAACCAATTTTGGGCACTCCAATTTTTTCCATTCAAGCCTCTTACAAGATGCTCTTACATATGTCATAATTAGGTAGTCAAAGATGTTCCATCCAATCCACTATGTGACTCTCGTACATTTTATTGCATGCTCTTAAAAGTGTCATGTTTTTCTTACACATATTACAATACCATAGATGCTATTACACATCTTATGATGACATAGATGCTCTTACACATCTTACACATGTCATAATACAAATGTCAAGTGGAGTAGTGTGTCATCTAGGAATCTTAAGAATTGTCCCAAGTGTGATGCCCATTTCCTTGAGCACCCAAATAATAAAATACACTATAAGCATTTATTTATAATGTTACATGGCTATGCAAGGTGTAAAATTCTCAATCCTAACATTCTTCCTCTTGGTGTATACTTTGCAAAATAACATAAACATATCCAATAAAATTAACCAACATTCACAAGCTACAATACCCATGGCCAACCTACATTGAGAAACATGATTCACCAAATTATTCATAGAATTATAAAAACCGATACCATCCATCTATAACATATCTCATCACTTTATCATCCGACTCATAATACCACCAATAATATTAAAATCATAACCATTGATATACCTTCTAACTATTCACCCATTAAATCCCTACATATCTATTGTCTACCTAACATCAAATCCTTCGTGAAGGACACCAACAATTCTTCCAAGGAACTTTTATAAGACTACTACAAGATTGAAAGTCCACTAAGCACTACATTTCCACTCCAAATCCATTCAGTACTGCAAGTCCAATATAGATCCATTGTAAGTTAGATAAGTTTTGTAAGAGCATTGTAAGACCACTACAAACCTACTATAGGAACACTACAAGTCAACTACAAGACCAAGGACACACCTATCTCAAAAGGTTAGAGAAATATAAATTTAGGGGGCAAGAAGTTGTAGACGCTGACACACACAACAATCCAACCAGATTCATACAATCCATAATTCCTGGCCACTATATGACAGCTCACTATTTTTTATCTCTTTTTCTTGCAGGAAACAATGAACAGTTGAAGTTGATGTTTAACTTCCCTTCTGTGGTCCTTGGGGGTAATGGACGGTATCGGGCTAAGAGTTCCCTGGTGGAAGATGTTCCACGCCTGCACATTGAAAGCCTGACACATAAATTGGCTAAAGCTCATTAAAACAATTCACAGGGCTAGAAATAAGAATTCCCAAGATAGATTCAATAACTGACGTACAGGATGGTGTGCATGCACCCCAAGCACTTGGGAATGAATCTATGCATCTTATTTGAGCCCCTTTACTGCACACCATAGCAGTTTGGGCGTTGATAATCTTGAATGGTGACCAACACCATCTGAGCTCAGCCAGAGTGGCGAATTTGGTAGAATGATTCGTGTAAGGGATGCTTATGCAGCTAAA
This sequence comes from Sequoia sempervirens, assembly GCA_007258455.2. Taxonomy (NCBI): domain Eukaryota; kingdom Viridiplantae; phylum Streptophyta; class Pinopsida; order Cupressales; family Cupressaceae; genus Sequoia; species Sequoia sempervirens. The sequence goes on along the minus strand of VDFB02372739.1, from coordinate 32,210 downwards.
ATGTTTTGGGATGTCAACTTTACCAATAAAATAGTCTTAAATGACAGTATGCAAACATAAGTATTTTTTAATCTCTTCCAAACTTTTGGTTTGACTGGCATGAATTTTGTTTTATTAAGGTTTCTTGTTGGGCTTTTCTATATTATTTGTATGAGATAATTTTAAGGTGTTTTTTATTAAATATAATTCTTTTTACAATCTATAATATTAGTTTGAAGTTTATGGATTTGATCATATGAGCAGGTATTCATTAATATTTTAGATTATATTCTATGATATATTATGAGGAAGTAGATATGAAGAGAAGAGAATAGGAAAGCTAATTCATAAATTATTTTAAAAATTTATGACAAAATAATACTTGTGATTACCTAATTGATGTTTCTTTGTCACTAGATGTTATAGATTTTGTTTGTATATGATATAAAAATCACAATATCATTGTTAGGAATTAGTGTTCACATGGGTGTTTGAGTTAGCTTTATTAATGTGTTATAAAATAAAGTTATGTAAGTTAATATTAAGTTGTTGAGAACCAACTTAATATTATATTATAATAAGTGTGTAATTGTGTGTGAGAATAATAATGTGAGTTGTTAATATAGAGATTTAGGAGTGAAAATAGGAGGGAGAGAATAAAGGTGGTTGAACAACCCACCTAGAGTTAGTGCGAGAAATAAGTGGAGTTGTTATAGGAGTTAGATATCTCATATTATATATTTGTTATATCTTATTCAACATGAATAGTGATAGAAGCATAATATTATATGTGTAAATTTTTTATTTTAGCTTTTATAATTTATGCTCAAATTTTTGTATCAGAGCAATAAAGATCTTCGTGTGTGTGAAAATCCATGGAGCTTCCTTCAACGAAGAATGAATGCCAATGGAATAATAAAAAATATTATTTGAGCCAAATTGATGCATAGGCGAGTTAGTAAGAGCACTGGTATATGTTTTTGATTTTAAAATCACATTTTTTTATATTAATATAATGCATTCTCAGTAAAATGGTCATATCTCATTCATTTCTTGATGAAATTTAAAAATTCCTTCAAAGTAATTCCTAACCACTTGAGTTAAGCACTTTTAGAAGCCCTGTGTCATTAAGTTTGTTGAGGTTTGAAATCCCACCAAGGTATTTTTGTTTCTTTTCATTTAACAACCCCCAACAAGACCATATGTTGCTAAACTAGTTTAATTGCTACTTCATGGGGAAAACCATCTTGGTGTTATTTCACTAGATTAAGATTGCAAAGTCTCTAAGCAAGCTTCACTCAAAGTCCCTATTTTAGTTGAGCTTCTAGATCTCCCAATTCCTCTTTGGAATTTCTTATAATATATTATACAATTGATGGGAATTTTATTTTCCGCAAGCCTAAATTTTTTTTCTAGTTTGGTTGTACACATATAGGTTTTTGTCAAGGTGGACCTAACCTCTAACCTCAAACAATCCACAAAGATTCATGCAAGTATTTAGTGTTTCACATATAAATCTACCTATATAAATCCACTAAACACTTGTTTAGATGTCAATCCATTGACCACAAAGTCAAGGTCTATCCCCTTACATCTTTGTAAACCTTCTAAGGTTACAGTTGACATGCCAACCACACAAGCTAAATAGGTGGAAAGGAAAATCATAGCAGGGAAAAATGATCTACCAATCAACCCATTTAAATCAATGAACTATCCTCTATGATAAAAACTCAACACTATGTGTACATAACTAACCCAATTCATCTTGCTAAGGGTCTAACCTCTACCAGGACTACTCAAATTGTCTCAACTTTGAGTCAAAATTTGTTGAATAGTATCTTTGTCATTGGCTCTCAACCCTCTAGGTGTTCATAAAGATGATTTCTTAGTGATAATGACTCACCAAGGGTAGATTATGGAGACAAATATCACTTAATTTTCCTCAATGACTATCTTTGTATAAATTAGCACCCACTTTTTGATAATAAGTTTATGGTGTTAATGGAAGAAGATGACCAACCAACTATCTTCATGGATTACCGCTCTCTATGAACGCCATTTTGGGGAATGTGTGACATTATAAAATTGTCTCACAAGTTTTGTGTTCAGTCTACATGCTATAAACAACTAATATTATGATTTATTTTTGGGAAAATTAATTATTTTTTGTTTCAAATATCTCTGTAGATAATTTATCCTTATGCCGCTCATTTTTCCATATTACATCAAGAGGTTCATGGAATTGCATGTGCTTTTATTTTCACTACATTTAAGTTTCTCCATTATTTCCTTGAGGGAAGAGAGTAGTCATTGTGTCAAATGGGTTACACTTGAAATTGAAGGCCAATCTATTGGTATTATCAATGTTTATGTGCTTAATGATGGCTTGACATATCATGGCTTTTTGGAGATGGATTTCTAACAATTTCCTTATATTTCTCCCAATGAGTTGGTATGTTAGCTAGCATGAGGCTTGGTATTATTTTAAAAAGCATGGAGATTGTTTGATATAGAGTATCAACAATAGTTTGTCATGTTAGACCTTTTGTTTACATGTTCCAACCTTCAAATTAGTCTAGACATGATCATCAATGCCTAAATCATGTCATTATTTATGAGAAACATGTGTTCCACTTTTTCCATAATGGTTGAGCAATTAAAGTGCATCCAAATATCATTCTCTCTAAGAAAACTCCCATCACTTTTCATCTTTCATGGGACAATACAACTTTGAATATCCTTAACACATTTTTCTTTCTAAACAAGTATCTCCTTCCTCAAATAAGATCCATCTAACTCATCACATAGGTTTGGAACCTTAAGCCATGTCCTCTAATGGCTACCAATATGATCAAGTTGTGGAATGTTACGATATTTCACATTGCAAATCTTATTGGTAGTTCAATAGGCATGTGGCAAGAATATGCAAGAGAGCTAACAAAACCACCATCAAGGAGTTCATGAGGAACCCAAGTGGAAAACAACCCTTTTGACACTTAAATGTAGAATTTGGCTACCTAGTTGAAACACAAGCTCCATATTGTTGAATTTCATGAACCCAAAGGTGCTCAAATTGGAGATTTCCTTCATTGTCTCAATGTCAAAGATAGAGCCTCCAAAGCTTTCTTCAAGTATTTATGCATAAATCAAGAAAAAATCTAAATCAAGGCCATTCAATCTACTCATGGCAAGCATGTTTCCCTTCAAATGATATCTAAGACATTATTGGATTACTATCGGTTAATTTTCCAAGTGGAGGAGGAGACCATTAAATTCTACAATAATGCATAGATGATATTACTTTCAATTTGAGCAACTTTTCTCAAATCACTTATGACTCACCTCTCACTTTGTATGAACTCCATTATCCGTTTATTCAAATGTTTGATGATAAAGCACCTAGCTTGGATGTATTTCCTTGTGATTCCTTCAAGATTGTATGACATTTCACTAGTCCCAACCTTCTCCATGTTTATCAAAATTCACTTCATTTTAAGTCTTTTAAAAAATTATTCAACTCTAGAAACATTAAATTCATCCCAAAACCTCGGGATCTTGATATCATAACCAAATGATAGGCTATCACATTTCTCAATATTTATTACAATATTTTCGTGGAGGACTTGAAATTTCACATTCACCACATTTTTCATTCTATTATGCCTCCTAAGAAAATATGTTTCATCACAAGACAATGCATTCTAGATAACATCATTTTTGTCTCAAAAGGCATGGAATGGATTGGGGATTCCAAGCAACATATCATTTTCCTCAAGTTGTACTTTGATAAATCATACAACCACATTCAATGGCCTTTTATTCTTAGCATGATTAAAGACCTTAGGTTTGGAAATTTATTTATATTTCTCTTCAAACCCTTTTAAAACTTTGAAATTGTTAGAATATGAAATCTCACTTGTTGGTCCCAATTTAAGTGATAAGTCATAGTTGATTCATTTGGATAAGTAATATCCTTTTTCTAAATTAAAAATTTATTTGGATGGGTTATCCCTATGAGAAGTAGGTTTTTTCCTCATTTACAAGGATTATTTAAGCAATCATATTTTCCTTCTTCTTCGGTCATTCATTTGATTGAAAATTTTTATTTTAGTGTTCATTAGTGTCATTAGAAATTTCCAATATACAGGTCTATTTTTTTCTCTCTGGATGGTATTTTTCTCTCTTTCTTTGAATGGATTATTGTAGATATAATGGAGAATGTTTAGTGATTCTAAAATGGTATCAAATCTAATGGTTTGACCCTTGATTCAAAAGCCACCACTCATTATGAGAGCTATCACAAATTCATGGAGTGAAGATTGCATGGAAAAGAAGCATCATATAATATTAAAGATGTGTTGAGGGTGAGTTCTAAAAATTTCAAAATGAGGAGGACTTAAAAGAATATTGGGGTAGGTTTTTCATATAGATTTAGTGTTTCTATAGAATAAGGAAAGGAGCTTAACAAAGAAAGCATAGTCTAGACGCTTGTTAATATTAATCCTTTTACACCTTGTGAATTTGAATGCATTATATTCATTTAACATTTATAATATGTTATAAATATGGGGCCACATGGAAAAAGGTGCCCCACTTGGGAGGAATCTCAATATTCTATGGATATCAATCTATGCATATTTGTATTTGTACTATAACATGTTATGATGTGTACTTTATTATTAATGACATTATAAAATATATAAGATAATTATTGCATGTGTAAGAGCATGTAAGAACATATAAGGGAGGGTTATATAGTGGATTAGGGGGATCATCTTTGATAAACTAAAAATAGCATGTGTAAGAGCATTTTGTAAGAGGTTTGAATGGACCAAATTGTCCAACATTCAAGTTTGGTGGGTGGACTCCTTGACTTGGGAATGACATACTATTCTAGAGGTCTATTTATTAAGAGGGTATTGGAATTTAGACCATGGATTTAGGTGCTCAAATTAGGTCCCTATTTTTGGTCCATGGTATTGGAAACCATTGGTGGTTTTCTAGTTTATCCTTGACCTATATATAGATGTGTGGGATGAAGTTTATACATAGTGATTTAAGAGCAAGGTTACGCTATTGGATTGACTCCAAACATAGAGTTTAAGATCTCTTATTTCTCCTACTAAGAGCATTCGAGTCTACATTATATTGTAATCTTGTTATTGAGATTAATGCATTGAGTGTGTTTTGGAAGTTGAGTTTTTCTTGAAAGGATTATCTTAGGGGCCATCTCAAGTGTTGTATGTTTTTTCTTTTCTTGATTATTGAAAGGAAACTAGATATTTCCTACATTAATCCTATGAGAGAATAAATGTAATATGTTATAGATTTATATGATAACAATAGAGAAATAATTCTTAACATAAGATATACCTTAGGAAAAACCTTCTGGAAAAAATCTAACCTCCATAGCATACTCAATGTATTATAAGGAATAGAATATTAAAATATAGTCATAAAGTATCCTTGATCTTAATAAGAAATATAAGATATCTTTAACCATTAACTTCTAGAGTATCTAGTAGTATAAACTCACTTTTTGTTGGGATTGAGTGTTGTATACTTTTCTCTCCTAATGTTCATATTTATTATTTAATTTGTATTATAGATTTTCCCACATGGAAAAGTGCAACACACTTTGTAATTTGTATTTAGCAAGACATAAGTAGGACTTCATTTCATGGAAGTTGCTAAATGTAACTATGACATTTGTAAGGTGTAAAGACTTAATTTGGGAAAGAGCAAGAAAAGAGGGAGTTAAGTATGGACTAGAAAATCAACGTGGATTTTTAGCTAACACATGAGTAAATCTTTTAAAGATGGATAAGTCTAAGATTTAGTGCCTTGATTTGGATGCCTAATTTTCTCATAGTTTAACACAAGGTTTTGGAAAGTAACCCTTATTTCTAATTTTAGACTTTCTTATATATTAAATACATGTATTGGTGGTATAGGATGTACTTGTACTTTATTTCTTGTTTCTTTTGGTTATGACATTGCAACATGGATGTGTATGTATGGCTAATATGACACTAGATTGAATTCATAGGTTGTAGAGCATAAGCTAGAGATAGGGGATATGTTCTTATGTATTAGTTATAGAAGATATTGATTTTCTGTGAACTCTTGACAAAGCATTACTACTCTATAAATGTATTGTAATTTGTGTTACTACATGGTTATTCTTTACAGGCTCAAATTTTCCCAAAAGGGGTTTCCTAGTGTATATCTTATGTTATGTTCTTTCTCTTCTACTATTTTGTGTAGGTCTAAACTTACATGAATTTCTTCTTGCATAGGGATAATATAGGAATTATGGATATGCCTAGTTTTGGCTTTATAGGTATAATTTTCTTTTACTCATTATTAGATATTTTCCTAAAAAGTGTTTTAATATATTGATGTTGTGAGATTAATTCCTTACACTTTGAACACAATCATAGAATATACATCACAAGAATATAATATGTATTCAATGGTAATCCAAAAAACTACCAAGGGTTTCAATACCATGGAACAAACCAAAGGACCCAATTTGGATGCCTAAATTGGTACCCTCAATTCCAATGCACCCTCACGATGAGTCCACATTTTTTGGATAATATGTAGCTCCCAAGGTCAAATATTCCACTAACCAATTTTGGGCACTCCAATTTTTTCCATTCAAGCCTCTTACAAGATGCTCTTACATATGTCATAATTAGGTAATCAAAGATGTTCCATCTAGTCCACTATATAACCATCATACATTATATTGCATGCTCTTAAAAGTGTCATATTTTTCTTACACATTTTATAATATCATATATTATCTTACACATCTTACAATGACATAGATGCTCTTACAAATATTACACATGTCATAATACAAATTCCAAGTGGAGTAGTGTGTCATCTAGGAATCTTAAGATTTCTACCAAGTGTGATGCCCATTTCCATGAGCACCCAAGTATTACAATACACTATAAACATTTATTTATAATGTTACATGGATATGCAAGGTGTAAAATTATCAATACTAACATTCTTCCACTTGGTGTATACTTTGTAAAATAACACAAGAATATCTAATAAAATTAACTAACGTTCTTCAAGCTTCAATACCCATAGCCAACCTACATTGAGAAACATGATTCATCAAATTATTCATGGAATTATAAAAACCAATACCATCCATCTATAACATATCTCATCACTTTATTATCCAATTCATAGTACCACCAATGAGGTTAAAATCATAACCAATGATATGCCTTTAACTATTCACCCATTGAATCCCTACATATCTATTGTCTAGTTGACATCAAATCCTACGTGATAATTTACTAATAAAGGACACCAACAATTATACCAATGAACTCTTATAAGACTACTACAAGATTGAAATTTCACTAAGCACTACATTTCCACTCCAATTTCATTAAGTGTTGCAAGTCCTATAAAGATCCATTGTAAGTTAGCTAAGTGTTGTAATATTATTGTAAGACCATTGTAAGACCACTATAGGCCCAATATAGGAACATTACAAGTCAACTATAAGACATGTGGTTGCCTCAAAATGACACACCTATCTCAAAAGGATAGAGAAATATAGATTTAGGGGGAAAGAAGTTTTAGATGCTAATACACACAAATTTTCATCCAATATAACATCTAAGATAAAATTATGCTAATGCTAAAAATGGATTAGAAGGAGATAAGGGTGTTAAAAAAGAAAATAAAAAATGAGATGATGTGCCAAATCCAACAATAATTATCTCACCCTTCAACATTAAAACAATCATTAAACATGAAAATTCCAAAGTCTATGGCTAGGTTTGGCTCAAGTCACTTCTGTCGGAGGACCATAAGAAAATAAATATAAAACATACATGAAGTCAATCCAAAGGACACTCTTTGGGTTCAAAAATGACAAACAAAGAAAAAATAACAATTTCATTCATCAAGAGCCAAAAGATTCTTAGAAAAGAGGAAAATGCCATATTTGGGTAAGTGCAACAAGATGGTGTACAAAAAGGGGGTCAAAAGCGGCCATTTTTATTTTGAAATCAGCTAAACTTGAACTTGGAGGAGTAATTTGAGATTCATGCACTCAAATTTTGAAGATACCAAAAGAACAAGAATTGTAGTACTTTGAATCTAGTTTCTAAACTACTAATTTTTTTTTTAAAATAGATAAGATTAAGAGGATCAAATGCTTCATGCACACAAAAGTGTTCCTATTTTTTCAAAAAATATAACATAGTGTCTAGTGTGCACCCCTCAATTTTTTTAGTTGCATTTAGTATTTTCAAAAACCCATTGGTAGAAGTATAGTTAAGAGTGAGTAATAAAAGTTGTATATTTTTTTGTAATTTTTTATTGAGTAAATTTTTTATGATTTTTCAAAGTGGATGCATCTTGAAAATCACATCACTGAGCATGCACGTCACATAACTTGTGCCAAAATAATCGAAAATGCAATTTTTTCCAATGTCTAAAGAATGAAGTGTAGAATAATATTATATTTTTTTTTTCAAATTTGGACAAGTAGGTCAAAAGTTATTAAAAAAATTCAATACACATGTTTTTGATATCTATGGAAACACTAGTGAAAGAAATTAAAAATAAATTTGTTAATGTATTTCAAATCTAAAAAAAAAATGGTTACAAAGCTTAGAAGACATGTGAAATTATGTTGGTAATTTTACTAAGATTTGATTTATAATGTGTAAACCTGATGATGAGCAAGTTGAAAAATGAGAATGGAGGAGAAAATCATGTGAAAATGAGGCAAATGAACCATCCAAGCCTAGGTACAAGCCAAAACACGTACGTATTTTATACAAGACAAAACATGTATGTGTTTTGTGCAAACCAAAACGTGTATGTATTTTATGCAAGCCAAAACATGTACATGTTTTGTGCAAGCCAAAACATGTATGTGTTTTGTAAAATACAAAAACATGTACATGTTTTGTGTAAGCTAAAACACATACTGTTTTGTAAAATTATAGGTAAACAAATAAAGAAAATAAATAAATTGTTAGTTCATGAATCATGCAAAAGAAAATGAAATTATTAAAGAGGGGATAAAACTAAAATCAATAAGTATCTTATTTTAGAGGAAATTGGTATAGTTGGCATTACAATATATATATTTAAATTTTAGAATTGGGAAACTATGTTTTTATGCATGCAAAGGAAAATAAACACAATATCAATTTCATGCTTAAGTACCACTATTGTTATCTAAAATCTATTGTTACTTTCTCACTTTGATAATATACATACCAAGTATTAAATCGTAAATCAAACAAGATAGTAATCAGTTATTATAAGCATTAGAAGCATGTGTTCAATTAGCTTTCATTTTTGTAATAGGAGGATTTTAAGACTATTAGTTCTATTATAGAGTTAAGTTGTCCACTTATGTAAAAATAATAATATCCCTTTCGTAGTAAGATCGTTTGGAGTAAATTAGTCCTCTTAAGTGGTTTCCCTTTAGAAACCCATAAGGATGACCTTCAGTAACAATCCATAAATAGTTTTTCTTATAATAAATTAATAAACATGATATATATCTAGATTTTGATCTACTCACTATATTTTATAATTAGCCTTATAGAACTCATTGTATAATATATTAGCATTATGCCAAAGGCAAGCGTGTTTTAGCCTACACTAAAAGCATCATGTTCTTGAATCTAACTATCCAACTCTCTCTCCCTTCACCTTAGTCTCTAACTCTCTCTACATCTCTTTAAGCATCATGTTCTTGATTGTTTATGATGGAGAGTTGAGTGTTGAAAGTTTAGGGATTAAATTTAATTATGTAGGTTTTATTGTTAAATTATTAATGTTGGGTTTTAGGGATTAACATATAGGGTATAAGGTTTATTTATTAGGGTTTAGGTCATAGGGTGTAGGTTTTACAGTTGATGATATAGGGTATAGGGTTTAGGGTTGAGAGTATAAGATTAAGTTATAAGGTATAGGTTTGAGGGTATAGGAACCTTGAGGGTTGAAGGTATAAGGCTTAGGGTAGAGTGTATAGGTTTTACAACCTAGGGCTAAGTGTAGGGTTTAAATTTGAGGATGGGTGATCACACAATAATGGGTTAAACTTTTTGACCAAACTTGACATTGAAATCAACATTTTTCACTAGATCTTCACTTTCTTACTCCTATAGCAGCTAAACCATTAAGAATTTGAAGATGAATCAAACTAGTGATTTGTGAGATTTTGTGTGTAGATTCTAATTATATTTAAAAATAAAAAATAAAAAATAAATTGTGAATCCTTTTATGTAATTTTTAATAAATTAATTTTCTATACTGAACAACATATTTAAAAAGTGGGGAATGATGGTGAAGAGCAGGAAGAAGAGCGGCCAGGGTTGTTTGAACGCAGATGAGGATGGAGGTGGGGATGAAGAAGATGAAGAGGCAGATGGGTTGCTAGGTTCGTGGGGTCTTTTTGGAGCTACCGCTGGCCTTGCTTTGTAGGGTGTTGATCAAGGATCCTTTTGGTGTGTGGGCAGAGCGGTCTAGACGGGAGTCCCTGTTTCTTCTTGGTTGATGGCGTGTTTTCTATTGAGCCAAGTTTTGCTGGTGTGGTGGTTGGCTTATGTGGTTCATACCTCTCCATTGCGGACCTTTGTATTTGGTTTTTGGTTGAGGCAAGCAATTTGCAGGGTTTCTGTCATGCGTTCTCATTTCTTGCCTTGGGTGGTGACCCTTGTTTTGTTGGCTCGATGTCTTTGTTCTGGGTTGTCCTTTTTGCTTGGTTGTGGTTTATTTTTTCTCTTTCCCTTATGTTAGGTTTGGGATTGTTCTTTGTTGGGGCCTCGGTTGGTTTTGGGTCATTGGTCTTAGTCTCCACCACTATTCTGGAGTGGGGTGTTTTTGTGATCCCTTGTTTTGGTGGTTGGGGGTTTTTCCTAGTGGTTGTTGGAGCTCTCATTGCTTTGGTTTTTGATTTATTTCTCGGTGTTGGGTGGTTCTTCAATATTTCCTTATTTTCCTATCTTCTCTTACTGTCTTTGGGAGTGTTCTTGATCCTTTATTGGGGTTTTGTGTTGCTGTTAGAGTTCCTCTATGGTGGATGGCTTGTGGAGGAGGATTTTTTTATGGGTCATCTTGAGTTTCTTCTTCTTCCTTTTGAGCTTTTTCTGAGGTTCTATTTGATAGTTCATAAGTGGTTGTGGACGATGTTCTTGTCCCTTTCTCTTGAGTTCTCTGTGGGAGTTGTTGTGGTCCCCTCCTGGTTTCTTTTCTTAGTTTTTTATGAGGGGCTTGGTTAATTTTTTTGGCACTATGGTTTGTGCTAGTGGTATCCTCGATTGGTTCCTTGGTTTTTAACTCTTAGTTTCTATAGAGGGTTATTTTCCCCCTTTGGTGCTCTTAAGTTCATTTTGTAGGTTGGGGGTGTTTTTTTCCTGACGGATAGGCTCCTTCATATGGCGATGCTTAAGGCCTAGAAGTTTCTCCTCTTAAGATTGGTTGTGTTGTGCTCTTTTCCTTCTTCTGAGCTCCAGTTTACTGAGGCCAAAGGATGTCTTGACTTTGTTTTCTATAGGTGTAGTTGCTTTCTATCAGGTTCTATAGCTAATGTCTTCTATGGAGGTGAGGGTTGCTCCTGTTGAGGTGGAGCTCTTTCATATTGAGGTGGAAAGGGGTGTTGTGGATCAGGTGGGAAGCTCTATGTATTGTGGTAAAGGTTCTATCTTCATCCTCTCCTATTGAGGTGGAGGTTGGGTTGGTGTTTCTAGCTGATTGGTGCTAGGAGTTGGTTTGTTGCAGCCTGGATGCTTTGTTTCCTAAATGTTTTAGGTGGTTTCTTTTATTTTTTTTGGGTTTATGTTCCCCACCAAAACCTGATTGTAAAGGGTTTATGGTCCCTTCAAAACATGTTATGGGGTCAAGGTCCCTAAAAAACCTGGTTAAGGGTTTAAGGTCCCTTCAAAAACCTTTGGGTGTAAGGTCCCAACTCTAGCTGATTTGTGGGTTCAAGGTCCTTGTAAAATCTTTGTGCAACATGAGCTTTCTAGTTTTATTCTTAGTGTTGCAGCTGATGGGCTATTGATGGTATTTGGATTATCTTTGGTGCAACATGTTTCACTTGGATAGGGTTTCTAGTCCCTTCAAAAATGGACTGTAAAGGGTTTCGGGTCTCATCAAAACCTATTTTCCTCATCAAAAACATTTTTAAAAAGTGATGTTTACTTCAGACCGCATAATTTTTTTTATAAAAAGAATACAATTCTAATTTTTAAAATACACATTTTTCACACCAATATCTAGTGCATGGATATTTTTTCATAATTTTTGTTACGCATTTTTTTAATTAATTTTTCAAGTCAGAGTAATTATAATTTGGACAGAGGTGTACTTCGGACCGCATAACTTTTTTTGTATGCATTTGAATTGACTTATTCTTTTTTTGTTGGAATAAGGACATGAATACCTAGTGCACATGCATTTTTTTAAAAAAAATTCTCTATTTTCCTATTTTTTTGTGTGTGAAACAAAGAACTTGATGTTAATTGAAAAACCTACATTCACAAGAAATAAAAAATAAATATAATAATCAAATTAAATATATTTAAAATTATACTTTTTGTGAAGCTTATAATAAGGGCCACATACTTACAAAATTATATAAATTTTAAATGAATTCATTTGATTTCCCAAAAGGTAAATCAGAAGTGGTTTTTTATCAACATTTTGATAGGTGTAGAGGAGACTCCATTATAGGTATGGTTTAAAACTAACAGGGTTCTACCCAAGGGGGTTTGATCAAACCTTATTTAATTAAAATCATTTAAATGGAACCTTTAAATGCTTAAATAATTATATTTTCAAAAAATATGTGATTTCAAGCAAAAAAGAGGATGTCCCAAAAAGTGCAACCCATTATTGTGGTAGCACCCAGGTATATGATATATAGTGTATAGGGTTGAGGGTATATCATTTAGGATTGAGTGTATAGGGTTGAGGCTTCATCCCCAAGGCTTTAGAGTCTAGGGTTAAGGGATATGGTTTAGGGTTGAGGATATATTATATAGGGTTTATGGTTTAGTGTATATGGTTGAGGGTTTATTATATAGGCCTTAGGGTCCAAGTTCGAGAGGAATGGGGTTTCGGGTCATGAGGGTATATGGTATAGGATTGAGCATAGAGGGTTTAGCCTATAGGATTTAAGGCTTAGGGTTGAGAGATAGGGTTTATGGTTGAGGGTATAGGGTTGAGTATATGGTTAAGAGTTTAACCAATTGGCTTTAGTTCTTAGGGTTGAGGGATAAGGTTTAGGGAATTGATAGTATAAGGTATATGGTATAGAATTTAGTTCCCTAGAACTACCTCTCTCTACGGTTTAGGGTTGAGGGATAGGGTTTAGGGTTATGGGTATAGAGTTTAGGGTTAAGTGTATAGGTGTTAGGGTTAAGTGTATAGGGTTTTGGTAAGTTAAATTCATTACAAGCCCAAAAATAAATAAAAAATGTATGTGGTTTATTAAGTTAAAATCATGTACATGTTCTTTAAAGCTATATAGATCACTTGAGGGTTGGGACATCTAGATCAACTAGATCAAGGAGGTCGCGAAGATCAGCTAGATCAACAAGGTTGAGGAGATAAACTATATGAGGATCAAGAATGGCTTATGTTAATGATGATTATGATATCAATGTACTAATAACGATGTTTGTATTGGTGTATGTGATTTATGATGTATATGCAGGTGAATGTTAATGTAGATATATGTATATGGTTTAAAATGAATCTAGAATGTATCTAATGAAGAATGTGTATGTATGTTGTGGATATGAAATATAATAAACACATAAGATGATAAGATGCTTAGAATAAAAAATCTTAACACTTAAGATGAAAAGGAAATGATGATAAGATGCTTAAGATAACAAATCTAAAAACTTAAGATGAAAACATGAAATGATTATAAGATGCTTAGAATAACAAATCTAAACACTTTAGATAGACATGAAATGATGATAATATGCTTCAAATAAAAAATATAAGCACTTCAGATGAAAATGCAATGACGATAATATTCTTAGAATAACAAATTTAAACACTTAAGATGAAAATGCAATGATGAGAAGATGCTTACAATAACAAATCTAAAGTCTTAAGATGAAAATTCAATGATGAGATGAGTTGGATGGAGATGAAGACCAAGCGACCATATTAATAAATAGAGTGTAAGGAAATTTGGAATAAATAGAGAATGAATGTGCACATACAATCCATGATTAGGAAAGATAAAAATGATGGTGACTAGAAAGAAGGGATGGGATGGGATGGGATGGGATCAGGTGTATTTAGAATGCAATAATTAAATTATAATGTAGAGAACACTTAATTTGATAATGCATGTGATACTATGCACCAGGTATGAGGAACTAAGGTGACTACATATCACATGCATAGGACTGAAATAAGAGTTTAAGGCTAAGGGTATATGATATAGGGTTTAGGGTTGAGTGTATATGGTTGATGGTTTATTATATAGGCCTTAGGGACCAACGTTGAGGGAAAGGGTTTAGGTTCAAGAGGGCATATGGTATAGGGTTTAGGGTTGATGGTATAGGATTTAGGGTTGAGTATATGGTTAAGGCTTTAACCTATTGGATTTAGTTCCTAAGGTTTAAGGATAAAGTTTAGGGAACTGACACTATAGGGTATAGGGTTTCGAGTTATGGGTATAGAGTTTAGGGTTAATTCTCACATCTTCCCCTCTCTACTCTCCTCCCCCTCTCTATTGTTCTCTATCTCACTCCTCTCTCTATCTAACTTCTCTCTCTCCACTATCTACCTCCCCTTCCTATCTCTCCCCTCATCTTTCCTTATCTACCTCTCTCTCCCTCCCTATGTAGATCTCTCTTCTATCTATCTCACATCTCTTTCTCTACCCCTCTTCTCTGTATATCACTTCTCTCTATCTCTCTCCCATCTCTCTCTCTCCTCTCTCCTTTAATATATCTAAATCATTCATTATTTAGGGTGTAGGCCCTATGGTTTATGGGTTTAGGGTTGAGGGTATAGGGTTGCATATATGGTTAAGGGTTTAACCTATTAGCTTTAGTTCCTAAGGTTGAGGGATAAGGTTTGGGGAACTAATGGTATAGGGTATAGGGTATAGGGTTATGGGTATAGAGTTTATGGTTAAGTCTCACATCTCCCCCTCTCTAATTTCCTCCCCATCTCTATTGTTCTCTATCTCACTTCTCTCTCTCCTCTATATCTACCTCTCTTTATTTGAACTCTCTCCATTATCTACCTCCCCTACCTATCTCTCCCCTCATTTGTATTTATCTACCTCTCCCTCCCTCCCTATGTAGATCTCTCTTCTATCTATCTCACATATCTCTTTATTTGCATCTCTTCTTTATATATCACCTCTCTCTATCTCTCTCCCACGTCTCTCTCCTCTCTCCCTTTAATATCTCTAAAATATTCATTATTTATGATGTAAGGCCTATGGTTTATGGGTTTAGGCTTGATGGTTGAGGGTATAGGGTATAGGGTTGAGGGTATAGGGTTGAGTATATGGTTAAGGGTTTAACCTATTGGATTTAGTTCCTAAGGTTGAGGGATAAGGTTTAGGGAACTGACGGTATAGGGTATAGGGCATAGAATTTAGTTCCCTACAAATACCTCTCTCTATCTAACCTCTCTCTCTCTACATTTTAGGGTTGAGGGATAGGGTTTAGGGTTGATTGCATAGGGTATCTAGGGTTTAGGGTTATGGGTATAGAGTTTAGGGATAAGTGTATAGGTGTTAGGGTTAAGTGCATAAGGTTTTGTTAAGATAAACCAATGATAAGCTCAAAAATTAAAAAAAACACGTATGTGTTTTGTTTAGTTAAAAGAACATATGTGTTTTCTAAAGGTAAATCCATCGCTCAAACCCAAAACTAAGAAAAAAAATGTATGTGTTTTGTTAAGTTAAAAGCATATATTATTTTTATAGAACTAAATCCATCCTCCAAACTTGAAACTAAGAAAATCACATACATGTTTTGTAAAGTTAAGAGCACACACGTTTTGTTAAGTTAAAGCACGTATGTGTTTTTGACACTATAGGCGCTTCTAAATGGAGGCTAAAGTGCAAACAATTAAGTTTATCAACCAATAACATGCATGTGTTATGGAAACATAATATGTATGTGATATGTAAGCATAACACACGTGCATTTTGTTTAGTCTATATGCATTCATAACGGCCAAAAAATAACATGATAGTTGTGCTGAAGTGATGCAGTCATGGTAGGAGGGTTCTAGAAGGAACAGTCTAAACCGTGCAACAATGAGTCAACACAACAAAATCAATAAAAAAAATGATATGAAAACATGAATCTTCATTAATATGGAATTCTTACATGCAACATTGGCCACAAGGGTGAATTACAAGGGCTCATAGGACTTGCCACAAGGGATTCAACCATACAACTGGTCAACAAGCCTTATTACATGCCCCTAGAGGGTTCGTGTGAAAATATATTGGATCTAACTAACCATGAAAAACTAACTATTGATCTAAAATGAATTACAATGCTTATAAATATGCTCTTCAAGCTCCAAAAAATGCCTACGTCATCCACAAGGGTTAATAACCCGATGAATTATCAAATGTGAAGTCAGCCTTAAGATATGGAGAATTAGCTCCACGTGAGATGAATTAACTTGTGAATCTTCAAGATAGGTCCCAAAGAGCCCAAGATGCTTGCATGATGTCTAGTTAGGCTCCGTACAATCTAGAATAGGTCTACACTAAGGAATCTAGACTAGGTCGGCCCCAAATGCTCTAACTAGTAACACAGTGAAATTCTAAGAGTGACAACTTTCAATAAATAACTACAAATGATGTGAAATTTGGATATGTGATAGAATGTCGATATGCAAATGTTATATCCTACTCTTTGCTTGCTGAGAAACAATGATGTGGAAAAATGTGGAATGAACTACTGAAACTACCATTGAATGCAATGCGAGAAAAAAACTTTTTTTGGTTGACATGGGATTGCTTTACAACTAGGGATGCTCCTGCATCAAACACCCAGGGTTGAAAGAAAGTGAGTCCCTCACTTTCTAGGTCTAAGAGGAAAACCAAGACAGTCCACCTCAGCTCGAGAAATCCATGATGAATCCTCCACTGCTCTGCCTTTCCACTTCACAAGATATTCTTTATAATGTTTGTTCCTAGTGCTTCTTCCAATTCTGGTATCCAAAATCTGTTCAGTCTCCTCCAGTTCCTGATGTGGTAATTGCTCCTTCAAATCCATTTCCTCACTATTGTCACTTGATTGTACTGTATGAAACTCATAAATTTCTGCAACATTAAAGATAGGTGATATACCCAATGTCTCTAGTAACTCTGCTCTGTATGCATTTCCAAAATCAAACTTCCTAAGTATCTTACATGGTCCAAACTTCCTCATCTTCAACTTGTTATATTTACCAAATAGAAATATCTCCTTCCTCAAATATACCATCACTTCATCCCAATAGAAAATTTCTTATGTCTCTGGTGCTCATTTTCCTTCTCCTTATACTTATCATTCATGTCTCCATGAAATCTGCAAACTCTTCTAATGCCACACTCCTTTTACTCTCCATACTGATGTCTCTTAATTCTGCAACTCCTCTAGGACTTACTCTAATAAAAATGTGAAATGGCGTCTTCCCTGTACTTTGGTTCACTGAATTATTGTATGAAAATTCTGCCTATGGTAAAACTATATCCCAATTTCCTACCTTGTCTCCAACCAAACATCTCAACAAATTACCCAAACTTTTGTTCACTACCTCTATTTTTCCATCCATTTATGGGTGATATGTTGAACTAAACTTCAAATCTGTCTTCATCTTCTTCCACAATGTCCTCCAAAAGTATCCAATGAATTTGGTGTCTCTATCTGAAACAATACTCTTAGGTAATCCATGCAATCTCACAATCTCCTTGAAAAATAAATTAGCAACATGCACATCATCATTAGTCTTCTTACAAGGAATAAAATGTGCCATTTTAGAAAATCTATCCACAATCACCATAATAGAATCATAACCTCTTTGTGTTCTCAACAATCCCAAAATTAAATCCATGCTCAAATCTTCCCAAGGTCTCTCTAGTACTGTCAAAGACTTGTACAATCTAGTATTTTGACTACTCCCTTTTGCAACTTGACAAAATGTTCACTTACCAAAGATATTATCTTATACACTCCAAAATGTCATGCTAATCCTCCACTATGCTTTTCTTTGATCAAATTCTCCCTCATAGAACTCTCGATATAAACAACCGATTTCCTCTAAATAACATACCTTCTTGAATGAAATAGTCCAACCATTGGCTTTGATCTGTCACTACTGGTTCCTTACATGCTCTCCATGCTTCACCAAAATTTTCATCCTCCTCATACATATGCTTCAACTCTTCAAATCCCAATACTTGTACCTTCATCTCTGTTAGAAAATTCCTCCTCCTACTCAATGCATCTGCAACTTTGTTTGACTTGCCACTCCTATTCTTCAACACAAATTTATAACTCTGCAAGAACTCAACCCATCTCATATGTTTCTAAGTCAATTTTTCTTGACTGTTTAGATACTGTAAAGCTTGATTATCCATATACAATATAAATTCCTTAGGTAACAAATAATGTCTCCACTTCTTCAAGGCTTGAGTTATGGTATATAATTCTTGATCATAAACTGAGTATCTTCTTTTGGAATAATTCAATTTCTCACTGAAATAAGCTATAGGTCTTCCTTCTTGACTCAACACTACTCCATTTTCATTTCCATTTGCATCACAATCAACTTGAAATACTTTATCAAAATTTGGTAATGCTAACATTGGTTGTTCAATCACCTTTTTCTTTAGCAATTCAAAACTCTTTTGTGCTTCGGATGTCCACTTAAAATCCTTCTTGTCTTCTCTCATTGTCTCTATGATGGGGTTACAAACACTACTTAAACTCCTGATAAAATTTTAGTATAAACTAGCTAATCCACGAAATGATATCACTTCTCCAATGTTTACCGATGTAGGCTAATCTAAAATTGCTTTTACTTTCTCTGGATCCATCTTCAATCCTTTAGTATAAATAACAAATCCAAGGTATACCAACTCCGTCTTCATGAATCTACACTTCTTGGCACTAATAAAAACTTCTCTTCTCTCAACCTCTGCAATAATTTTTGGATGTGCCACAAATGTTATTCTCTAGTCCTATTGAAAATCAAAATATCATCCAAGTAAACAATGATGAAATTACCCAGGAATTTCTTCAATACCTCATTCATCAATCTCATTAAAGTACTCGATGCATTGGTTAATCCAAAAGGAATCACTAACCACTCATACAATCCTTCATTAGTCTTAAATGCAATCTTCCATTCATCTCCTTCTCTGATCCTGATATGATAATATCCACTCTTGAGGTCAATCTTTGTGAAATACTTTGCTCCACTCAAATAGTCTATAATGTGATCCATCCTTGGCAATGGAAATCTATACTTGACGGTGATCTTATTGATTTCTCTTGAATCTATACACATTCTTCGCTCTCCATCTTTCTTAGGTGCAAGTACAGTAGGTATTGCACATGGGCTCAAACTTTCTCTGATCAATCCTTTCCTCATCAACTCCTAAAACTAGTGATTCAACTCTACATTCTCTGGTGGTGTCATTCTATGTGTTGCTTTATTTGGAAAACTAGCTCCCGATATAAGATATATATGATGATTGATATTCCAAATAGGTGGAAATCCTTCTAGTACATTCCCTAACACAATATCTTCATACTTTATCAATAGTTCTACAACTTATTTTTGTGGTAAACCTTCATTCTTTGCTATCTTCAGACTCCCATTCTTCTTTGGAATCAATGCAAAACACATGTTCTCATGCCTCAATCCATTAAGAAACTTCCTTACATCTACCAAACATAGTTTGGTAGTGCCACAAAATTCAATTTTCTCCTCTTCCTCCAAAGGTATCAACTTGATTCTCTTTCCATTTGATGTCATATTATAAGTATTCCTTCTTCCATCATGAATTGCTTTCTTATCATATTTCCATGTTCTTCCTATCAGTAAATGACATGCATCCATAGGCATAATATCACACAATACTTCATCCCTATATGATCCAATATGAAATTTTACCAAAACATTGCTCATTCACCAATATCTTATGATCATCTTGAATCCATGCTATCCTATAGGGGTTTGGGTGTTTCAATCTCTTCAAATTCAACTTGGTTACCATCTCCTCTAAAACTAGATTATCAGCACTATCACTATCAATGATAACTTTACATACCTTTCTCGCAGACTTACATCTGGTTCTGAATAGACTTTTCCTCTATGATGGTTCTTGGGTCACTTCTTCATGTATCAAATCTCTCCTCATTACGAATGATTCACCTTTCTTTGGTTTCCCAACTAAATTAGAGGATCCAACATGTTCTTCATCCATATAAGTTGCTCTTTTGGCATGTTCAGGTTTCTTTCCTGTATCTCCTTGAAGACACTCAAATTCTCTATTTCCTTCACCTCCACACTTGAAACAAGTTCCTTTGAATGGTCTTCTCTTAGATCTTCCTTCACCTCTCTAGTATCCATCATTTCATTAAGAATTATGACCTCCTTTATTGTTGTGATAGAAATTCTAACCATCTCTTCCTTTGTAGTATGATTTAGCATCCTTTTCTTCACTCCAGTAGGGTTTTGGATCTTTGTTCTGCTCCACATATAGTCTTCTTTCTCCAGAATGGGTTCCACTCTTCTGAAATCTTCCTCTTGCACTTCTCTACCTTTGTTAAAATTTCTTATTCAACTTCTCTTCCACTTTCAATGCAAACTAGTATGCTTGTTCAGAAAATGTCATCTTTACTAAAATCAATTCTTCTTGAATGTTCGATCTCAGTCCATTGATGTATCCAAAAACATTTTCTTTGCTTGCTTCACTATGACCGGTTCTAATTATCATCTTGTAAAATTCTGCAGTATACTCCATAGATCTTTCTTTTTACCTTATGTTTTGTAATCTCTTCAAAAATTCAAGTTCATAATCTGCTGGTATGAATTGGTTCTTCAATTTTGTCACCATTCTATCTCATTTGATGATTCTTTCTTTGCCTCTTCTATTTTAATCTAACTGAACTTCTTTCCACCATAATGTAGCATACCTTTCAACTTTGTTTTTGCAAATCTGACTCTTCTCGAATCTTCAATTTCTTCATATTCAAAGTATTCTTCTATTTCATTTATCCAATCAATCAATTCTTCATGATTTAAATTTCTCGCATAATTTTGAATTTCAACTCTAGGTCACTTGCCAATCTTTGAGATTACTTTCAACATATTGACTTGAACTGATTCTTCTTCTTCATCTAGGGTTTTAGCAATTTGATTATCATGTTTTGCTTCATCATCACTTTCATCATTCGGTCTAGGGTTTAGACCCTGCCTTTGATCTTCTTCAAATGCATCTAACCTAGCTCACATCTTGTGCATCATCTCTAAAATTCAATCCATTATTCTAGCAACATTTTTCATAGCAAGTGCTCTCCTTGGCGGCATATCTCCCCTCAAATTGGTGTAACTGCCTCAATTCAATGATCTGGCTACAAAGGTTTCAACTGCCTCAAAATCGATGATTGGTTGAAAAAAAATATAGTCTGCCTCAGGTCGACGATCTGTTTGCCTCAAGGAATTCCTTTAGGAATCAAAACTCGCTCTAATAGCACTTGGTGTAGTCATGGTAGGAGGGTTCCAGAATATGTAACAATGCTTCAACACAACGAAAACAATTTGAACTGTGTAGCAATGAGTCAACACAATGGAAACAGCACATAAAATTGATATGTGAACATGAATCTTCATTAATATGGAATGCTTACATGAAACATTTACTACAAGGGAAAATTACAAGGGCTCACAGGCCTTACCACAAGGTCTTCAACCATACAACTAGGCAACACGTCTTATTACATGCCCTTGAAGAGTTCGTGCAAAAATATATTGGATCTAATTAATCATGAACAACTAACTGCTGATCTACAATGAATTACAATGCTTATAAATATGCTCCTCAAGCTACAAAATAGGTCCACATTAGCCACAAGGGTTAATAACCTAATGAGTCATCAAATGTGAATGTTGGCCTTAAGATATGAAGAATTGGCTCCACATAAGATGAATTAACTTGTGAATCTTCAAGATAGGTCCCAACGAGCCCAAGATGCTTGTATGATGTCCAATTAGGCTTCACATGATCTGGAATAGGTTTTCACTAATGAATCTAGACCAAGTTAGCCCCAAATGCTCTAATTGGTAACACAGTGAAATTATGAGAGTGATAACTTTCAACAGACAACTACAAATGATGTGAAATTTGGATATGTGATAAATGTCAATGTGTAAATTCTATATCCTGCTCCGTGAGCTAAGAAACAACAATGTGGAAAAATACAAAATGAACTATTGAAACTTCTACTGAATGCAATGTGAGAAAATAACTATTTCTGGTTGACACGGGATTTCTTTACAACCAAGGATGCTCCTGCATCATGAAGATCCCACTATAATAGGCTCCACTTTTTGTGCATGTTTTTCCGACAATGTAAGAGATTTCGTTACTTTATTTGAGTTCAAATGATTGAAATGTATTGGAATGTGACAATTAACTGATTGTTAAATGTTTTTTTTGTTTGTATAACATTTTTTATTGTCAATTTGATGACTTTCATATTTTACTGATAATTTGTTAATTTGATAAAAATAATTTATCATTTAGATGTCAAAGAAAAGTAATTTCATATATGTTCAAGAAATTACATTTTTATTTAAGTAATTTGATCAATTAAATTATTTTTGTTCAAATTGCAATATTTATTAACATATATTCATAATTTTTATTTAGGAACAATTTATATTAACCATGGGGAGGAATAAGTAAGGACCACCCAAAAAACTTGATGCAAAAAGGAAAAAACAAAGGGAGTGCATGAAAAGACTATGTGAAATGAGAAAATTTGGAGAAGGTATGCCATTTATACCAACTGACATTAATGTAGAATCAAATACCGAAAAACCTATTGAAGATATAAATGATGGATCAAATTTACCAAATACAAAACAAGAAAAAGTGCCAAACATCACACCAAGTGAGACAAGGAATGATCAATCAAATGTACTAAATGAAAACCAATAACACACACCAATCGTAACACCTCCTCAAATTATTAGTGAAAAAACCAGATTATCTAATTGACATAGATGAAAATATTTTGAAACCAATGCCCGACAAAATTCTCGATCACACTTGTAGAAGAATGGCTAATAAAATATGGAAAACTATTTTGAGAGCTTAAGTGAAACTAGAAGGTGCTATTTGTCGAAATGATTAAAAATCTTAATTTTAGAGACACTCTAAAGATCCTTGGCTTAAGATCATCAAATACCAATGGTAAAAGAACTATTGTAAGAAATCTAATTAGTGGGTATCAATCAATATGTTTAACATCATGCACTAAAGATAACAACATTACTTGACGTATTCTTACATCAACTATATTAAGTAGAAAAACTAAAAAATCTTGTTTGATTACCAAAACAAGTAGGTCACTAAAAATAAGTAGAACACTATTAAATGCTATTGGGAGATGTAAAATAATTGAGGATCCTAATAGTAATTCTCTATGGGAGAAATGAACCATAGGTTGTGACCTTACGCCACACGTCTCTTCAGCAGGAGTTCTACCAAAGGGAAGGATGGAGTGAATAACAAGTTGTGACATACTGCCATGTGTTCTAACTGCCTCCACTGAGAAGCGACACTTGTCTGCACGAGGTTTTTCTGGGACCACTGCCATCATTCACAGGGGATGCATTTGGCTGGGGAGTGGTTATGTTCTATGGCCTGAATCCTTTCTGTTGCAATGGATGAAGGTAATCATTGCTACAACCATTATTGCTCGAGATACAAAATCTTTTATGTTACTGGGCCGCTAGGTGGTGGGATTGCTAGCTATATATACTACTTCTTGCTTTTGAAAATAAGTTTGAAAGATACAAAAAAATTAGGGAAAGGCACCAGGCCTTTTTATTGCTTTTAGATTATTGTATGAGACTCTCAGACTATGCTATTTTTCAACCTTTCTATTTTTCTTAAGCTATTTGATAAAATAGTAATACTATGCCATTATTGTCTTGAATTGTTTATTTGTAGAATTTCTATGATTTTAATGCAAGTTTGCTGGTTTAGATCATGTATTTGACTCCTATTTTTAGTGAATGTGTGTGAGAATCATTTTATGTCATTGAATGAATTGTTCATGTTCTTATCTTTGATTTATATTATTCTGGAATATAACAGATTGTTGATCAGGCCCTTAAATCAAATCCCAAAAGATAGATTTACCGTGACTTTATCTATTCCTTGGTGCATCGCCTTAGTTAGATCTTTATTTTTTATATTTCATTCATTTTCCCATTCCAAACCCCTAATTACAGAAGAATCCAACTTCTTTAAAAACCTGGAGGTCACTCAGTTTAGCGCAATTGGTCCCTCCATTAACTCAGTTTCCCATAAAGGCTATTACCTTGCCAATTTTGGCATCAATAGTTTCTTTTTTTTGGCACACCTGGTGGGACTGCTTAAATAAACCTAAATTTAAAGAGGGTGTATGATCCATCAGCCTGTTATTAGATCCTAAACAACAAATAACCCTGGGCTGTTAGTGCCGCCACTAGGAACATGGTGCAGGAGCACCCTTGATGCAATTTTAAGTTATAATGTGAAACTTTGGTTTTTTCTTTGTTTTGGATTTATTGATGTAAATAAGGTCATTTCAAACCATCCTAAGTGGTTTAGGACCATTTTTGGTCATTTTGTGAAAATTTAGGCAAATATTGTAAAAATTGTAAAAGTTGCTCAAGAAAGTTATCAAGCAACTTGTCAAAAAGTGTCATTAAGGTGTTTTTTCAATAAACTAATCAAAAGGTAGTTGAAAATAGTTGGTTTTGGTTAGAAATCTATAAATAAACCCTCTAAAACTTTAATTGTGGGTTGGAGACATTATTTTTTAAGTTTGATGAATGAAAACCTCAAATTTTGTGTGCATTTTCTGATTCTTACATTATTTTTTAGGCTGAAGACGTGCATTGTACGGCTTGGTATGGAATCATATCAAGGAGTACAATATATGTATGGAAATATATTTGTTTCTCGTTTACAATTATTTTTTTCTCATTGAATTTTATTGAGTTTTGTGGGAGATGTGACTATTTTGGTGAGACTGCCCTATTTTAACAATATTGTGCAAAATTTGCAGTCTGAAAAATGTGATGGTACGGATTGCACAGTCCATATTTTGATCTAAGACCAATTGGATTTTGTTTCCATATGAATCTAATTTAATTTTCTTCAAGTCTCATCAAATTTTATTAATATTTGAATAAGTTATGACCATTTTTGTGAGGGCAGGTCTGAACCCTACCTAGGGTTTGCAGTTTTGGAAAAAATGCAATAACTTTCTTTTCCACTGTTGGATCTTCATAAAAATTGGAGAAAAAGTCTGTAATTATGTTATATTCAATATCACTGAAGTGATTGGATTCATTATTTTTTTTGTAAAAGTTATTAATGGCAGTTCGTTGCATTAAATTGTGGGCTGCCATGGCAATGTTTCCAATGTGATCTAGAATGCACTTAATCATTGCTTGTGATGAATCAATTTATGAAAGTTGTCAAGTGAATCAATTTTGTCTCATTTTTTTTATTTTTGGTGATGGATCATTGTTTCACTTGTGCCAAGTTGTGCTAATTTTTGGTTGCTCTGTATCAAATTGGTATTAGAGCTAGAAGATATTTGGGAAATGATCTATTATTTTGGCTAATGTGGTTTAGTGAGATTTGATATTTCAGGATGGCTCTTAAAAAGAAGAAATATGGGAAAAAAGAGTATTCATTATTAAATAAATTGTTCAAAATGGTAAAGAAGATACATGAGGAAGAAATGGAAAAGATGATACAAGAGGAATAAATGAAAGTCGAGAAAGAAAGAGAGATGAAAAAGGAAAGCTTATTCCAGACTACCTGCAAGTTTAAAGGTAAATGTTGTCAAGTTGTGATCTCAGATATTTGCATGGATAATATTGTTTCTAAATATATGGTAGATAAATTGGGTTTGGAAAGAATACCACACCCCACACCATAGTCAGTGACTTGGCTTCAAATAGGTAATTAGGTAACCATACGTGCGCAATGCAAAGTTGAGTTTCATATAGGCAGTTATAAGGATGAAATAGTTTGTGATATTATGCATTTGGATGTATGTCACATTGTGTTTGGAAGGTTGTGGCATTATAACATGGTAGAAAAGTATAACAACACAAACAACACATATGAGATACGAAACGATGGGATAAAATATGTATTAACAACCTTGAAGGATGAGTGCATAAGAATTGAAAGCTTGTTGTTAAGTAAGAAAAAGAAAGTACAACAGTATGATGCAAAAAAAAATGAGGTAATGCATGAGTTAATAAGTTTTGATAACATGTTGTTTGAAAAACCAATTGAACAAGAAATGGAAGAATTTTCTTTTGAATTTTCTCAAACTAATGAAAGTAATGGTGACATTGATGTTGAAGTGTGTGATGTTCAAGAAGAAGAAGAAGAGATAGCAAAAGAAGTTGTAGAGGACTCAACGATAGTCCAAAGAGAGGAGATAGTTATGGAGGATAAAGATATAGCATGGTTCTCAAGAGAAGAACCGAGAGTTGAAAATGTTGATGTCAAGGAGAATGGAAGAATGGATGAGCAATTAAAAAATGAAAGCGAATGGCTGCGTAAGGTTGAGGTGAAGCCAAATATTTTGGAGAATCATGAAGAGAAAAGAATGTGTGACAAACAACATGAGGTGGATGAAGTGAAGTGTGAAGAAGAATATGATTTCTTTAATATGATTATTTCTTGTGCAAGTAATGAAGACAAAGTGGATGATAGTGAAAGTAAATTTACAATTGCAGTCCAAGGTCAAACCAGAACAAGAACAAAAACAAAAGCACATGGCTACATTGTACTAAGTTGGCCTTGGCTCAAGAAGCATGTTGATAGACAAAAACACACAAGTGCACCAGTTGATACAAATTTATTTGAGGTCCAGAAAAAAGGAAATAAGGCACACATGAAAAGGAATTGGAAGACAAGAAAGAAGACTCCTATTTGAGGTGGACCTCAAATTTTCTCTTCCTTGGGAGTATGGTGTAGGAGCACCCTTGATGCAATTTTAAGTTATATTGTGAATATTTGGTTTTTACTTTGTTTTGGACTTATTGATGTAAATAAGGTAATTTGAGACCATTGTAAGTGGTTTAGGACCATTTTTGGTTATTTGGTGAAAATTTAGGCAAATATTGTAAAAATTGTAAAAGTTGCTCAAGAAAGCTGTCAAACAACTTGTCAAAAAGTGTCATTAAGGTGTTTTGTCAATAAACTAATCAAAAGGTAGTTGGAAATAGTTGGTTTTGGTTAGAAATGTATAAATACACCCTCCAAAACTCGAATTGTGGTTTGGAGACATTATTTTTGAAGTTTGATGAATGGAAACCTCAAATTTTGTGTGCATTTTCTGATTTTTATATTATTTTTAGGCTAAAGTTGTGCATTGTACGACCTAGTATGGACTCATATCAAGGAATATAATATATGGATGAAAATATATTTGTTTCTAGTTTAAAATTATTTTTGTATCAGTGAATTTTATTGAGTTTTGTGGGAGAAAAGACTATTTTGGTGAGATTTTCCTATTCTAACAATTTTGTGCAAAATTTGTAGTCTGAAAAATATGATGGTACGGATTGTACAGTCCATATTTTGATTTGAAACCAATTGAATTTTGTTTTTATGTGAATCTAATTTAATTTTATTCAAGTCTCATCAAATTTCATTAATATTTGAATAAGTTATGACCATTTTTGTGAGGGCAGGTCTGAACCCTACCTAGGGTTTGCAGTTTTGGGGAAAATGCAATAACTTTCTTTCCCATCGTTGGATCTTCATAAAAATTGGAGGAAAAGTCTATAATTATGTTATCTTCAATCTCACCAAAGTGATTGGCTTAATTATTTGTTTTTTGAAACTTATTAATGGAAGTTCATTGCATTAAATTATGGGCTGCCATGGCAATGTTTCCAATGTGATCTAGAATGCACTTTAATCATTAAGCTAGATGAATCAGTTTATGAAAGTTTTCAAATGAATAAATTTTGTTGTATTTTGTTATTTTGGTGATGTGATCATTGTTTTACTTATTTCAAGTTGTGTTAAGTGTTGCTCTTCTACATTAGAATAATACAAGCCACATCCACTAGTGAACATTTCGCTCTCCTCGGCTTTTGTTTCTGCTATTGTCACCAATGTAAATTTATGCAGCATGAGATGCTAGAAGTCCTCCGTATAGCATGAGTAGCACCCACCATTTGGGGACCCTATCTCCTCGTCTTTAGTTTTAGCGATGGCAATTCTTTTAAGTTCATTGGAGATGGCTCATGATTAACGCCCCAACATCCCAGCATTTGCATGATGCGTGTTTGGTGCATGGAATCAATCGCCAAAATGTATTTAAGGCTACTTGTAGTCTTTCTGTGGAAAAGGGCTAGGAATGATACCACACTGTGAGGGCTAATACTATCGATAATTTCCAGATCAACTCATGACCTTTCTACGTGAAGATTCCTCTAATGACAGAGACAAGTCTTTACAATACCATCAGCTAGAAATCATAAAGTGGTCCCTACACGAACCCATGACCGATTTCAATGCCCGATTCCATGTAACTTGGTAGAGAATCTAGACTATTATTCACTCGCTGGTCATGTTGGCATTCATGCTCTACTTGAAATCTATCAATGCCAACATCTCAATGATGATCCAATCTCTCGGTGGAACCACTCTACCAGATGCATACAACATTGTAGCCGGCTATTAAGAACAACTGATAGACACTAAAAAATTTCCGTATTTCACCTCACCATGCCTTATATATTTCTAGAAATATTAGTTCCTACTTAGAAATTCCATCTACTAATGCTACCGTATCTCCAATCCATGTATCGAATATCTGAAATGCACCACAAAACGCTGTTTCTACATCCGACTTTGAAGGAAGAGATGAGCAGTTCAAGGAAATGTTGTGGACCATCGCCAACAAAATAACTGTCATCAAGAGAAACCAATCTGCACCTCCGAAGCCAGCCTATCAAAATTATCAAGATAGAAGGTCTTCTTACCAATAGAACTAGTTCCAAGGAGGAGCTTGCTCAAATCTGCAAGCTCAAACTGTAACATCCTGCTATGCAACCCCGAATGGTAAGAGCCAAAGAGGACAAGATAAATTTTTTTTTGAAACATAAAGAATAACTTGCAGAAAAAGTAGTTTCCTACCACGATAAATTGACAACATACAAGACCAAGAATGGTCAAGTGCACAACTCAGAGGGGAGGAATGATTAACCCTCCAAATAAAATCCAAATAGGAGCAAACATAATAGCTCCAAAAATTCTACTTTGGTGCTCCAGAATTACTCTGTGCTGATACTCCAGAATTATTTTGCATCGATGCTCCAAAATATTTAGCAGCAGCAACCCAGAGCAACAAACATAAAGTGGTAATGCATCGAAATTATAGCAGTAGCAACACAAAACAACAAACAGAGAGATGCGATGTGCCAAAATTATAGCAGTAGCAACACAAAACAATAAACAAAGAGTTGTGATGTGCCATCATTATAGACACAACAACACAAAACAACATATAGAGAGTTGTGATGCATCAAAACTTTGCAGACTATTACAAGAAGAAAATACACAACCAAAGATTTGATTTTTGCATGACACTTAAGAAAGAAAGGAGTTGTAAAAGAATTATCATAGTACATGCGAGTCTGATACCAACACCAGAAACCATAAGCCAAATATAAACATCACATTTTTCTTATTAATCTATATGATTACATTTTCACTCTCAAGCGAGTACAATATACATAAAGGAATATACAAGAGTACAAAGGCATAGCCATGAATAAGATATACCAACTGATAAAATAACACAAGAGAGAACACCTCCAACTGATGCTCCAATAACCTATACACCGGTCCCCAATGGCAGTGGCAATGCCTCCCTACCATGTGGACTCAAAAGTGACCACCCCAACATGATCAGAGGTAGTCACAAGGCCCAGGAAGAAATAACAAGGCAAGGGTAACATATGACCAACACTTACATCAGACATAGAGCAAACATAGAATACAATGCATTAAAGCCAATATCACAACATGAAGATGCTCATACAATAACATGTCAGGTACTACTCATGACTCCTAAGGTACACAGTACTAGAGTGCTAAACGAATGGAGTGTCATCATGCGTGCTTGAAGGAATGTCACCACATAGAACCAAGTACACCTCTCATACAGATGAGGAGGCTCAACCATGCCCATATCAATGCCTTGTAGATAGATAAATCAATTCCCTATAGATGGATAGGCCTTCTCGTTTAACCAAACAAGGAATCCATAGCAAATATGAAACAATGAAAAAGCCACTAGAACCATCATTTAAACCATTTAACACAACCAAGCAAACACTACTATGAAATCATTCAAACATTTGATCTCATATACTCACAAGTAGATTAAATACATTCAACCATTTGCCATTAACTTCATAAAAGAACCAATCATATAACCTATATAAACCTCATTAAGTCATCTCGCAAAATAAATTTTAAATCAGATAAAATCTACCAAGTGGCAGTGGCACAAAACACAGTTTCAACTGTTGTTCAAACGCATGAGAAAAAAGGCATGAAAACTTTGAACATAAAAATTCAAAGTGCCTAGATTAAAAATTGAACAATGACCCAGTTCATATTTCGATGTTTCTAGTTGGATTCTACCTTTAATTTTTAATTTTATGACCCGAAATAAGGTGTTGTTCAGAAAAAATGTCATTTTATACATGGTTGGGCAAAAAATATGAAAAATGAAAGTGCCCAGATTAAAAATCAAACAAAGACCCAGTTGCGATATGGGCGTTTCTACATGAAATACAACTTTAATTTTCATTTTTAACAGACGATTAAAGAGAAGAAAAGAAAAACATCATTTTAATAAGTAGGCACAAATTTGACCAAAAATGAAAGTGCCCAGAATTAAAATCTGCCAAAGACCCAGTTGAGATTTGGTTTTTTCTACATGAAATCCACTTTTATTTTTTGTTTTTAACAAGTATATAAAGAGAAACAAAGAATTATTTTTTTTAACAAATTGGGCAAAAGAGAAAGAATATGAAAGAGCCTAAAAATCAAATTTTTTCCAACAACCCCTTTCAGATTTGTTGGAAATACACAAAAATCTACCATACATAAATACTACGGAGCAACAAAAGAATCCAAAGCAACCATTATCCAAACCCCAAGCCTTCACAAAATAAAATAGAGGAGTTCCTCCAATTATTCACAAAATAGAAGTAACCCAAAATTGAAAAGAGATTCAAGGCATAAATGTGACATAAGTGAATGCACAAATCACTAGTCATATAAGATTGAAGAAAAACAAGGAGAAATACCTCAATTCTACCCCAAAATAAAAATGGAGGAATGCTCAATGTAGAAGACACGACCAAGTCCCAAAACTGGACAACAAGGAGGAATTGGCACATTGAATTCAACAATCCAATACCCACAATTTTCTCTTCAAAAAATCTCCATGTTTCTTCCCCAACTCAGCTGCCCAATACGTGGGGTTTTCCTTCTCCTTCAAAATAGAGAATTTCTTCTCCTCCAGAAAGAAATTATATCCCAAAATAAAACTTCCTATTTATATTTTCTCAAAACCATAAAAAATGAAATGAGACATTTTATTAAACAAGCTATTAAAGCTCCCCAATTCAATTAATTAAAACCACTAAATATCCAACATTCCCTCTTTCATATAAAAGTAATAATTTAAATCCAAATGTTAAAATTCATAAAGCCCCCAAATAATATTTAAATAAGACTATGAGAGCTCACAAAATGGATTAATAAAATCATTTAAAAATTTTCAACTATAATATATCATTCTCTCGAATGATCAATAAAAATCATTTAAAATAACATATTTAAAATTTCAAGGATATAACCATTCAAATATCCCATCAATAAAATA
>VDFB02372738.1:43102-73266 GCA_007258455.2 Sequoia sempervirens | reverse complement strand
ATTTTTTTTCACTTCTCCAGTGCCCCTTCATGGTTTGGTTTTTAATTCAATTTAACTTGCTGATTCTTTCAAACTATAATTTGATTCTTTTAGTTTCCTATCTTCTTTCTATAGACACTGAAAATATACCGATTGATCCTATACACCCGATCCTAATCTTGCTAACACTAGTTTATCCTGAATCATCTCCTTTGCTTGTCATTTAATTAAATAATATTTATTTAATTAAATTCATCACATTTCATCTCTTAATTAAACAAATCATTAAGTCATAGTCTCCTATTAATTAAATAAATCACTTTGTTTAATGAATCATATAGTCCCTCTTTTAATTAAATAATTCATTTTATTTAGTTAATCTCTAAAGTCATCTCATTTTAATTAAATAAATTAATCTTTATTGATTTAAAGCTAACACCATCCTCTTTAATTAAATAAATCAAATCTTATTTAATTAAGTCTAAAATTATTATTCCTCTCATTTTGATTTATTTAAATCCAAAAATCTAAATCAAATGGTCAAATAAGCTAATCTCCTTTAAATTAATCAAATCCTGATTAATCTTAGTCTTAATCCATCAAATCCTCTAGATTTTGCAACTTGCACATGAAAATCAATTTAATTGATTTATAAATCATCTATTTTCATTCAAAAAAGGCATTAAAGATGGAATATTCCTCAAATTTGAAATCTCCCCCCAAAAGGTCTTGTCCTCCAAAAATGGCATTTAACATCTCTTACAAGTCCTTTTCTTGAGCCATGTGACATTAACTTCACCTTTCACCTCATCCTTCAAGCCATCTTTTGAATTTGAATCTCCCCCCTCTTTGCACATTCTCCAAAATGTGCTCAAGCTTCCTCCATTCACATCTTGACAAGTGGTACTTGCCCATTGGATGTTGAATGATCCCACATTCATCCGTTTTGCTCATTCCTTCATCTTGTTCTTATATTTATAGAAGGCTTCTCTTTGTATTTTGTATCCACAATTTGAGCAAACTTACTATACTGAAATCCATACTCAAGCATAGCAATTCTCATCCATTTCATCATGTCTTAGCTAGGTTATGTAGGTTTTTCATCTTGGAGCTTCATTGAATCTTCAACAAAATGGATCACTCTTCATCATTCAACAACATTGCATCATTGGAGTTGGGAAAGGGCCAAATTTCACATCAAATTGACACAAATTCCCCCATGGGATCAAGATTTTTCTTGTTTAATTAGGATTCAATCTATTTTATTTCTTTCTTATTGTGTTCTTCATTTCATTTCCTAATTTAAGCTTTGTAAATGGATTTCATGGGGAACTTAGATTCTAACTTGCATTTAATTTTCTAATGTATGTGTTTGTTGTGTTTTGTAGGTACTAGGATCTTGGTTCATACACTTTCAAAACCAAAATGCATTCCTTCATAAGCCGCACCCTTTGTGTGTTTGTTGCTATTTAAAAACAAATGAATCTATTTTCTTTTCAAATTATAATCAATCATTGTCACCGGTAACTACCCATTAATGAACATATTAGTCACAATCAAGAATTTGTTCTCCTTCAAATTAAATTCCAAGTTGAGATTCCCTTCAATTACTATGGTGATTTACATATGCATCGATCAAGGTAATTGTAGCTACATCGAACAAAATATGTTTCTATATAAAGGTTGCAAAATTCACCTTTACATCTACCAAGTTATTTGTTTAAAAGCATTGACAAGCCTAGAGAGAGAAACCAAAATAAACCAAAACCAAGATTGCAAAAAACACATCAAATTTTTTTAATTTTTTTTGGTTGGTGCCGATTGCTCATTTTCCTGCATGCTCCTGCACCACCTACATAGCCTCTTTTTTCTCTTATGGTGATTTTATTGGTGGATTTTATGCCTAACCTTCTTCCTCCTTTACTACTCCCCCTATTACATTGTCTTCTTATGATATCTCAATGAATGGATATCATGTGCCTCTATTTATTAAAGCCTCAATTATTGGCCAAATCACTAATGAGATTCTAATGGACATGCACTAAAACTTCAATATAGTTACAAAGGAGTGTCTATACAATGTCCTACACCATTAAGACACTTATGTCACTTGCATTATATCATTCAAGTGTTCTAATGGAACTTTCATCTTGATGTATTAGGATGTGTCATTCTTCCAATTAAAGTCAATCTAAAATTCTTGGAAGTTTTATTTCACATAATTCCTACTTCTGACCAATTATTCGTTCTCTTAGGATGCCCTTGGGTTGATCAAGCCCAAGTTGTGCCTTCTATGATCTACAAGTTCCTTTAAAATTTTATTCATAATGACAAGATGATTTGTGCCAAAACATGAGTATAAAGCTCATTATAAGTTTGGCAACCCTTCTATTAAATTTTTTATTCCCTAACCAACAAACCCTCTTTATGCACAACACAACATAATATTCAACCTTTATGAGAGTTATAGGAACCAAAAGTCCTACATTTTTATCTATAATCTAAATCGTGGTATTCCTCTTTTGAGTCTATTATTCCTAATGAACATACTCGTAAAGTGTTCAACATATGTGAACCCAATGATGCATCCCTAAATCATACCTAATCCCACCATTCATCCTCATAGACTTCCTCTCTAACCTCAACCACATTACCAACCAAAATATAAGCATCCTCAAAAGTCTCTTAATATCCCTCCTCCTAGCCCTAAACCTCAACCTCCCCTATGAAACCCCAAACCCTTGTAGTTCCTCCTCCTCCTAGTCTTCCTCCATTACATGTGTACTATCCATCCTATCCTTCAACCTCCTACACATTACCACCCCCATCTCCCATTTAAGCAAGTATATAACCCCATTTTACCCCTAGACCTAGATTTTGAGAACATAAATGCAATCTTATCAAAACTTCTAACCTTGTGGTTCCCTTCACCAGATCACTTTCAACCTTCACAAGATCCTATTGTTGTTAGTTCCATTATTATTTATTAGGACTGATTACCCCCTATTTTTTATTAGCTCAATTTAAAAAAAAACATCAAATCCATCATTTGGCTGATTGATAACCTATGTTTCTCTATTGTCTTCAGGATTAGTTATCATTTGAGCATGTTCAAAGGTTGTATTATTAGTTGGTTAATTTATGGCCCATCTTCATAATTCATCAAATTCAATTTATAATGCCTGAGTCCAATTGGTTAGTACAAGTTGATGATTCCAATTCCAATGTCAAGTGCTAGGTTGAAAATTATCTTATGTATACTTCTAATTATACTCAAAATAACCTCGTGCATTGGCAAAAAATTCAAAAACAATTTTAGGGGGATGTTCATGATGGTATTCAAAGAAATGTGACTAGTTTTTATAGCTATCACTTCTTAGTTTAGTAAAATTTAAAGTTTTGATTTTATTGGTCAAATTTCAAAAACTATTAAATTAAAATCCCTATTTTCTCAAAATGAAATTATTTTTCTAGGTTTTGGTCGTAAAAGTGTCTTTGTCATCTTGGAAAAAATTTAGGGTTAAATGTCTTACCAATAAAAAGTTACACATGTTCTCATTTTGTGGTGGTAGGGGTTGACTAGGGAGTCTATTGGAAAAGCATGTAGAATTAATTTAAAACTTTTTTAAAGTATTGATCTTTCATAAAACAAGTTTTTGAGCATTTAAAACTTTTATTGGTCAATAGCAAGATTGAGTCAGGTTTCATACATGATTCTTTTATTTAATGCTATTGCGCTCTCCAATTCACAACTCTTCCACTTTATTTTAATGATCTCATGCTCCCATTTTCTAAATACCTAACCTCACAATCTCCTTTAATTATCCCTTACTACCTCATTCAAAACTTCAAAACTATTTTTTATTAGCCGATAGGCTATTTGTTTGAAGTTTCTGTTGGGATTTTTGTCAGCCCAATTGTGAATTGGATTTTTCGGCGCATGCAAATATTTGTATATGTTGCTACCTATTACCTTTGTATTTTTTAATGCAAATAATAGGATATACAACAAAAAGAGTGAAAATGATTAACTACATATATGCATTGAATTTTCCCTTTGTCTACACATTTAAAAAACACATATGATTAGATATATATCCATATGTACACATGTATATATTTATGGTGACATGGAGCTTGGTAATTATGTGGGTTGGAGGTGGTGGAGTTGGTGTCCTTGATACACGGAAGCTGAATGGTAAGTGTTTGCTCACATGAGGGTTAATGCATTCTATCATTGTTGTACGATGGGGGAGGATGAAGTAAATGTGGGCGAACGAAGTAAATGCAATATTGAATGTTGCAATGTGCGAAAGTATACCTTGATTAATTTGCATTGTCGAAACAACCATTGAGGTGTTGGTTTCATATCAGACTATTGTAAAAATCATCGCCTTTAGCTCCATGGCTGGTTTGATAGTAGACTATTCCAAAAATTGATGGCTTCTGAATTGTTTTATGCCAGATTGAAAACTGTTGCTCTCTAGAATTTGTAAGTCATTTTACATGGGTATTTTGCATAGACGATTAATTTATTATTCATGTCTTCTTGTTATATGTTTGTATCTTTGGTGTTATACCCATTTTGGAGATTTGAAAGAAATTATCAATCTATATGGATGGAGAAATTGTAGTTAAATCTTCTTAATTTATTATTCATGTCTTCTTGTTATATGTTTGTATCTTTGGTGTTATACCCATTTTGGAGATTTGAAAGAAATTATCAATCTATATGGATGGAGAAATTGTAGTTAAATCTTCTTTCTTTCATCAAAAAATATGGTTAGGGTTAGTAATTTTTTCACCCTTGCTTTATTGTTTTAGTTATCTTTGTGCATCTTTGGCATTATACCAATTAACATAGGAGTAATCGTAGATTAACATAGGAGCAATTGTTTTTTTCCCTTGGTTTATTGTTTTAGTTATCTCTGTGCATCTTTCATTTATTGTTTGTAGTTATGTCTATGTATCTTTGGCATTGCACCCATTACCATAGGAGCAATTGTAGTTAAATATTCTTTCTTTCATCAAAAAATATGGTTAGGGTTAGTAATTTTATAGCCCTCCATTTGTTGTTTTAGTTATCTCTATGCATCTTTGTCGTTACACCCATTAACACAAGAACAATTGCAGATTAACATAGGAGTGATTGCATACATATATATATACAAAGGGTTAGTATGA
The DNA here is from genome assembly GCA_007258455.2 of Sequoia sempervirens. Lineage (NCBI taxonomy): Eukaryota > Viridiplantae > Streptophyta > Pinopsida > Cupressales > Cupressaceae > Sequoia > Sequoia sempervirens. Next base: position 68,103 of record VDFB02372738.1, on the reverse strand, counting down.
AAGAATAAACATATTGGAGATTAAATTAGTTTGGTGGCTATTCAATGTTATTCTAATAGCTCTTTTACAATTTCTCTATTTGTCTATAATATTTAGTGCCAAGTGATATAGCTCGAATTTTCAATGAAGTATGTGGGGTTATACTCATTTTGCATAGATTATTGCTACCTATTGGCTTTAGGAGTTCTATTTAATGTGGTGTTGCATTCATCTATGTTTCCTCATGTGTTTGAAGTTCCTCGTAACGAACTGTTCTTCATGATATTCTTTTTTCCAGTTGCTCATAACAAACTATTGATTATCGTAGTTTTCCTGTTCTATTCTCCATATTTTATTGATGATATTATTGTTTCCTAATTTGTTCAAAGGAAAATTCATAATATTTTTCTAATCCTTATTGACCAATGAGCGATGTTTAGGAACATTCTTTGTTCAAGAGGTAAGGTCCATGTCGTGATAATAGATTGAAAACTGTTGTTTTCCAAAATATATGTCATTTTATATGGGTGTTTTACATAGATGATTAATTTATTGCTAATGTATTCTTGTTATATGTTTCTATCTTTGCCATTATACAAATTTTGGAGACTTCAAAGAGATTATGGCTCTTTATGGGTGGAGAAATTACAGTTAAATTTTCTTTCTTTCATCAAAAAAATATGGTTAGGGTTAGTAATTTTTTTGGCCCTCGTTTATTGTTTGTAGTTATCTCTGTGCATCTTTGGCGTTATACCCATTACCATAGGATCAATTGTAGTTAAATATTGTTTCTTTCACCAAAAAATATGGTTAGGGTTAGTAATTTTATCACCCTTGGTTTATTGTTTTAGTTATCTCTATGAATATTTGGTGTTATACCCATTAACATAGGAGCGATTATATATTAACATAGGAGTAATTGCATATATATATATGTAGAGGGTTAGTATGAAAGAATAAGCATATTGGAGATAAAATTAGTTTAGTGGTTGTTAAGTGTTATTCTAATAGCTCTTTTACAATTTCTCTATTTGTTTATAATATTTAGTGCCAGATAATAGGTTGAATTTTCATTGAAGTCTATGGGGTTACACTCATTTTGCACAAATTATTGCTACTTATTGGCTTTAGGAGTGTAATACCCCTCCGTGTCGATTGTTCTGAACTTGTGTGTGAGTTTTTTTGTGTGTGTCTCATTGGTTACTGTGTTATTTGATTGTGTGAAAAATATAATATGTTAGTAATCATGTTTATATAATTAATTAAATCATAAGTGATTTGCAAGGTTATTTAAAATATGATTAGAAATTAAAGTAATGATCAATTAAATTAAATCAAATGATTTAGATCAAATAATCAAATTAAACTAATTTGTTAAAAGCACAAGTGATATTATTAGATAAATTGATGAACAAAATAATCTGGAAAAGAAAATAATAAAAAGGAAGGCAATTGGAAAATGGAAAGTGAATAGATTATTAATTAAATAAATCGTGATAAGATTTTTGGGAAGTGTAAAAGGCAAGAGAAGCTGGAAAGAAACGTCACCTATCAAGCAATTGGAAGTCGAAAAGAAATGAACTATAGAATATGAAAAATAAATAAAGTATATCTAGCTTTTGGGAAGAGGGATGCGGAGGATTCGAATGGGACTCGATTGCATTGGCTCTCTATTGGATGGCTGTTTGCAGAACGTCTTTACGCTGACATTACAATTTAATTCTAGATAAATTCTCAGGTAAGTCATTCTTTATCCGTGAAAACTGAAATCTTATGTGTTGGCCTACCTTCTTCTGAGTATTCCATTGGTTTGTAGAGATTTGATATGTATGACTTTCGTTTGTTGTTCTATTTGCATCGAATCTTGATTTCATTTTAATTTGGCTTTGATCATATAGAAGTTGGCGTAAACCATTATGTATAGGAATTTTCTTAGGAAACCCATGCTTTCAGCTGTATTAAAAAGCTGAATGTTGTTCAGATGATAACTTGAGTTCGAAACTTAAACATGGAGTGATGCTTTGAATGTTGTGAATTCATCTTTGTCACTGATCAAGAAAATGCTACTTCTATCTCCTATTCCTGATAACGAATTGAGTGGAGTCACCGATGTTAAATATTTAAATAATCTCTCTGATTTCATTGTCACCTAGTCTCAGCCGCGCACTTGAACCGCATAGGAAAATCTAAAGATTTAAATAATCTGCTTGATTCCTCTGATAATCTATCACAGTTGCTGCACTTGAAAATAAATATTGTCAAAGTGCTAACATAATAGAAAGCTTTCCTTTGAATGTGGTGAAGTCTATCTTCTAAACTGGCACGTCTGTGTAACTCGCCACCAAACAGAAATGCATTTTGTTCAAAACATAAGAAGTTGTTCATTATTTCTCCTCCTCATAAGTCGCGTATTTGCACCTCACCTTTCTCTTTCCCTTCAGCCTTGCTGATAACAATTGAGATTTGATAATAATGCAAGTAGATGGCGATATTTCCAATTTCCAATATTCACTTTTTGATATACTTGGCAACCTGTCACAGCCGCAACACTTGAACATGGTAGGGTGTATAGATTTAATTAAACTCTCTGATTTTATTATCAAAATCCTGAATGTTATCCATAAGACTGAAGAAAAGTGGCTTCTCATGTTTTTTGCAACCGTAACCATCTCAAACTTGGAGGAAGCTAGGTTCGTGTGTCTTCTCTGATGCCGTCAATGAGCAGATTGTTCAAGTGAAGAAATTGAGGACCAATGAGCAGATTATTTAATTCTCTTGGTCTGCGCAATGTTTCAAGCCTTTGCCAATTACCTCCGTTCAGTCGAAGCTGAGTGAAATTGATGTTATTGAATACAGTGTTTAGATGAGCTCCTTCGCATAGTCTGGTAATCTAAATTTATATAATCCCCCTGATACCTTTGCAAATTTGTTTAACTCTAACCTCATTCTCTTCAGATGAATTTGATCTCCTCAGATAAACTGATGTTATTTCTGATTGTGGTTTAAAACGTAGGAAATCATACTGAATATTGTCTCTCTAATTTTATTTCCCTACACCTATTTTTATTCTTATTTAAGCCTAAACTTGTGCCTAGATCTGCCTTCCATCTCTGCCAATTCTTTGGAGTTTCTGTTCTAATTAAAGAATATTTTCATAAATAGATTATGGCAGTAGGAATATATTTATCTGGTTGGAATATATATATATATATATATGACTATTGTTTCAATAACATGTCAATATATATAGATGCTCTCCCTACGTATTTAAAAACAACGTTTCCTCCCCAATTAATATATATATACATGTTTGTATATTTACGTTGTTGTTAACTTATTAATTAGAGTAATGAAATTTGTTTTCTGATTTTATTATATGTATATATGCATATATAAGTATATCATGATTATAACTTAAGAGTAAACAAATGAAAGATATAAATGTATATACCCATGTATTTGTATGTTATTTTCATCATTGCAACAATTAGCAATTGGAAATGTAATTGGGATAGTTATAATAATTAAAAGTGAATTAATTGCATTTAGATATTCGAAAAGGTTGTTTAAATGAAAGTAATTTCTAATATGTGAGGTATCTATGTTGTAAGGCAATAGATAAGTTTACGATATTATTCCTTTATCTAAAATAAACTTTTGTTTTATTATCCTTTATAAGGACATATGTTAAGCATAGAATTAATTGAGAAAGAATTGTTTCACTTATTTATTTGATTTAGAATTTAAATGAAGGTTAGCCTTACTAATTTATTTTATTTAGAGTTCAAATGGTTTATTTTATTTTATTTTAGATAAGTAGATTTAGTTATGAGTTGATTTTATTGCGTTAGGTAGTTGGAGGACTCTTTCTTCAATTAGATAATTTCTTTTATTGTTGAATTCCTTTAAGCCATTTAACAAATGTAAGTCATTCTTACGTGTTAATTGTTGTATATAGTGGGTTGGATTATTGTGTTCTCGCTTGTTTTAAATTGATTAAATTAGGAGGTTAGGGTTACTTTGGTATATCTTAATGTGAATTATTTTGGTATAAATGTCACTTTGGTAGTTCTTGGAATCATGGTGTCTCGTGGCTTTAGGTGAAATATGTGGAAGTTGCATGTTCGTAGAAGTAGAGGTTGTATGTTTTATGCATATAGCTTTAGGGGAGTGGAGTTACAATTGTGATAAATGTGTAGTGAGATAGATATTAAAATACGTCTTTTCATTTTCTTTGAATGAACTTGAATGATGTCTCAATAATAGAAGAGATAGGATATAAAGGAAGCCTTAAATACTAGTTTAATGTTATCACTTTTTGTAGATTAGAAGAAAGAGAATGATTAAATAGTTTAGATGATTAATTGAGTAATATTAAGGAAGTTTTTGAATTTATATCATCGTAAAGTTATTAACTTGTTTTTTTATAAAGGGATTAAGTAATCTTGACAATAGGAGAGTGATAGAATTAGGAATGGAGATTGTTGTATAATGTATAAATTGGACCGTATTCGTTTTAATTTTGTATACTTGTGATTAGTGTCTTATGGCTTAAAAACATTAGGTTTAATCTTCACTTCGCAATGTTGTGCTATCCTTAAATGTTGGGAATGATTGATCTTTAAAATAATGTTCTTTTTAGATTGTTTCAGGTTACTTCTTATTGAATGAATGGATATATTGTATTTGAATGTGTGGTTTTATGGATTGTTTTGATAGACCCTTTCGATGTGACTTTTTGTGAGTTGATTTTGAGTTGGAGATTTTCTCTCATTTAAATTATGTTGCTATTCGTTGGGAACCCATATGTTTTCTTTTGTTCTTTACCTAAGTGGTAAATCGGTTAATGTTATCTTTGTCATGATTGATGATTCTGCTTGAGTTGTTAATGAGTCAAATTGAAAATTTCTTTGAGTTATGGGTATTCCGAGAGAGGAAAATAGAGGTTTTCCTTGGATTTCTGATTTAGTTCGTATTGAAGTTGTTGATGTTTTTTGAATGGAGTTGTTGATTTTATTTTAATGTATTCATTCATTATATTTGAATTGAAAATAGTTCTGGTGGCCTTGCAAGAATTGTTGTCATTGAAGGTGATTTACGTACCACTATAAGGGGGTTCTTGTGAGGAGAAAATTAAGGTCTCCCATAGAATGCCTAGTTGGTGGCTTTTAGTTTTATTAAGTGATTTTGTTGAATTAAAGGTTGATTTTCTTTTGCGTTTCCCTATTTGAGGTGTCACCATTGTTGATTTGTGGATGGGTTTTGATGAAACTTTCTTTGTGTGGCCTTTTGGAGATAATCTCATATTTGAGGGAAATTTTATCCTTGTGTTGGAATTATTGGGGCAAAACTTGTGTTGCTTCATTTTACCCTTGTTTGTGGGTTTTCATTCTTTTTGACTTCCAGAGGCTTGAGTTGATTGATAATTGATGTTCTCTCTCTTTATGTGCCTTGATTGGGCAAGTGTTTTGGTTTCATGATATTAAAAGGGTTGTACGGGAATTGTTGAGACTTTGATTATGTATTTATAGCGAGATGGGTAATGCCTCACATGCTTCTCAGTTGTAATATAATATTCTTGTTATGTTGTACAACCCTTGGTTTCTTGGTTTTATGTGGTTGGGTCTCTAGGGAGAGTGGCTCCTCGTGGGGGCCAGCGCCCCGCTTAAGGGGAAGGCCACAGGATAACCCACGAGTGAGTTAGTAATTAAGTGAAAACCTAATAATTAACTTAGGAGGGTTGGGTAGTAATATCATTATAAGATTAATAAAATGGATGCCTCGTCTTCATTAGTGCTTCCGTAGGCTAATGGAAGGCTGAGAAGGCCGTGGTTGGCAAGGTTGTGACCTCGTCTTCACGAGAGGTCTACGGCTCCGCATGAGTCACCCTATGGACCGGCGCCTCCAGTTGGGAGGAAGAGCACATGACAGCCATAGATGGGACCGGCGCCTCCAGTTGGGAGGAAGAGCACAGGACAGCCCATGTAGGACTATGCGATGACACTCTCCCCTAGTTGCCCATGTGTTTTACTTTATTGTGTTCCTCTGGAAGTAGGTTGTGGGAGTTGGTTTAGATTGTTGATATGCGGATTTATATTGATTTGTGATTATTGCCTTAATATATCTTGATGTACTTGGTGGTCTTGTATGATCTCATTGATATTTGACTTATGACCTTGTACTCTTTTGGAATTGTATTATGTTTATTAATTCAGTTTGTTTTGGAAGTGTTTCATGATCATCGTTTGGTTACTTGTTTATTGGTCATTGCTTTGATTATGTGATGAGATTTATGATTTTAAGTTATTTTGATGACTCTTGGACGTTGTTGAATATGTCATTGTAATCCTTGAGTTTTATGATACTTTTGTATGTTGTTGAGTCTTGTGGTTCCCTGTTTGGATGTTCTTGGTTGAGGACTCTTTTTTGTCAGCCCCTTTAGCACGGGAGGTGGGTCTTCGGACTCACATGGTCAGGTGGAACGTGCTAAGCACCCCATTGGGTCCCCAGTCGAGGATCGAGAGGTGCGGATTGGTGTTGTTGCAGCGACTCCAGAGTTGTATCCGTCATGGCGCTAGTTTTCATCTATTTATTTGTATCATGATTCTTGTGTATGGTTTCCACTTATGTTGGAAACACTTTTGTATCATTGTACTTCTTAAAAATTGTACTGTAATGTAATGTTAAACCCGATGTGGTTATTGGCCATGGCAGTTATTATTCATTGTGTCGAGTTAATTATGTATATGTTGTATTTACTCAGATGGTTTCTTATCAATGCTTAATCATGTATGTGTTCTATTTGTTAATGTTTATTTTGTTATGGATTATATTTTTGGATTTTATTCTTTATTATCGTTGTGTGGATCTAAGTCACGTAATGACTCTTCGTGTACCCCAAGGGATGTATGTGCTAATGAATCTACTTAAATGAAATTCATGTCATGTCTTAATGTGTATTACATGTATGTTATGTTTACTTAAAAAAAAATTGTGCTGTAATTATTGTTTATTTGTCCTTTGGGGTTCACACGGCGGGGCGTTACAAGGAGTTCTATTTAATGTGGCTTTCAATTCATCTGTCTTGTATCAATATGTTTCATGATATTCTTTTTTTCTTATGTCTTTGAAGTTCCCCATGACAAACTGTTCTTCACTAGATTCTTTTTCGAAGTTCCCCATAACAAACTATTGATTGTCGTAGTTTGCCTCTTCTATTCTCAATATTTTATTCATGATATTTTCTTGAGGTTATGACAACAATTATATGATGCAATAATCTATGCAAAATGCGTATAACACTACATACTTAATTGTAAATTCGAGCTACATTACTTGGCATTAAATATTATAGACAAATCATTTATGCAAAATACCCATGTAAAATGACTTGTCGAAAATAATTGTTATTCTAACACCTCTTATACAATTTCTTTACTTCTCTTGAATATTTATTAACAAAGAAGATAGCTCAAATCTTGTATCAATATGTTTCATGATATTCTTTTTTTCCTGATTTGGTTGAAGCTCCCTGGAACAAACTGCCTAGGTCTATTTATGTAGGAGATGGAGCTTGCTAATTGCGTGGGATCCATGGAAGTGTCTTATATCAATATGTTTCATTATGTTCCTTTTCCATCATCTGTTTCAAGTTCCCCACAAAAAACTGTTCTTCATGATATTCTTGTTTTCAGTTCCCCATAACAAACTGTTCATTATCGTAGTTTGCCTCTTTTATTCTCCATTCTTAAAGTTCTATTTAATGTGGGTTTGAGAACACTTGTCATTTTCCTTTGATTCTTAAGTGTTTTCCTAATAGGTCTTTTCCAATTTCTCTTTTTGTGTTCCATCAATATGTTTCATGATATTGTTTTTTTCTCAACTATTTGAACTTCCCCATAACAAACTGTTCTTCATGATATTCTTTTTTCTAGTTCCCCATACCAAACTGTTCATTATCGTAGTTTTCTAGTTCTATTCTCCATATTTTAAAGTTATATTTAATGTGGGTTTTTAAACATCTCTCATTTTCCTCTAATTGTTAAGTGTTTTTCTAATAGGTCAGTGAAATGCATGTATAGATTTGAGTTTGTAGCATATTCCTGCTTGAAATTCTATCACTATCTAGACAAGGTGTAACCTCAAATTCTATGTAACATTTGGATTTTCAATTAAAAAATGAAGCTACTTTATTTTCCACTAAATATTATAGAAAAAAATATGGAAATTGTAAAACAACTATTAGAAAAAAACTTAAGAAGCATAGGTAGCACTGGAGATGTCCTAGTCGACGACGAATTGACTGGGTTTTTTTATGGTGCTATGGAGCTTGGTAATTATGTGGGTTGTTGGTGGTGGAGTTGGTGTCCTTGATACGTGAAATTTGAATGGTAAGTGTTTGCTCACACAAAAGTTAATGCATTCTGCCATTGTTGTACAATGGGAGCAGATGAAGTAAATGCTGGCAAATGAAGTAGATTGAATATTGAATGTCACAGTGTGGGAAAGTATACTTTGATTAAGTTGCATTGTTGAAACAACCATTGTGGTGTTGGTTTCATAGCATTTTGTACAGGTTATTGCCCTCTTCTATTCTCCATGTTTTATTCATGATATTCTTTTTCCTTGATCTACTTGAAGGTCCTTATAACAAACTATTAATTGCTATGGTTACCTTGTCTAGATGGAATGTATTATATGTATTGTATGGATATGTTCAAGGTGATGTTATTTTGTCCTCATCTATTTGAAGTTTCCCAAAACAAGCTATTCTTCATTTAGTGCTAGGTAATGTAGCTCAAATTTTTACTTAAGTCTGTGGTGCTATACCCATTTTATAGAGATTATTGTTACCCATTAGCCTTACGAGTTCTATTTAATGTTGGTTTCTGTTCATCTGTTAGTTATGTGTGCTTCTTAAGTGTTTTTCTAACATCTCTTACAACTGTTACATAGATTGCTTGTCTTGCACCAATATGTTTTGTGAATTTCTTTTTCCCTGATCTGTTTGAAGCTACTTATAATAAAGTGTTAATTGTTGTCATTATTTTGTTTGTATGGAACATATTATATGTCTTATATCAAAATGTTTCATGATATTCGTTCTTCCACATCTGTTTGAAGTTCCCCATAACTAATTGTTCTTCATGATATTCTTTTTTTCAGTTCCCCATAATAGACTCTAGCTCTCCCCAGGCTATTGGACAACCCTTAGGCACCAATCCTATAGGTGTGTTCCTTGCTTCCTTTTTGCTATTGGGAATTTTATTGGGACTTTTCTAGATGCATGGTTAGTTTGTTCATCAATTACACTCAATCTTAGATATGCGAATTTGTTGTTACACTTTGTAGCATTGTTTGATATGTGTATGGATATATGTATATACATATGCAATAAAAAAAAGTGAAGCTCTTTTAGATGGAGGGTACAATGAAGGAAGGGACGATGCATACACATGAGCAACAACAACATTAAACTCTCTGGGGAAAAAAATGCACTGTACCTTCCATTCGTTACACTCTCCACCAAAAATGCATTGCATATGCATAGATACATTTACAAATTGATATGCATATATGTATATACATATGAAATGTATATATACATTCAACCTAATTAGATGTATTCTTTGTCTATTCCTTAATTACATTTTTTCTATATTAGTTTAGTGGCTTTTAAGAGTTATTATAATTCGTGTTATACAATTGCTCTATTTGTCTTTAATATATATATGCGTATATGTATTTGTGTATGTTTCGAAGCATTGATTTCCACATACCATTCACATTCTACTCCATTCTCTTTGTAAGGATTTGAAGTTAAATCAATTAGAAATATACCAAGAAACTAACTGTACAAAATGTGTATAACACCAAAGATGCACAAAGTATATATATATATATATATGTATCTATATATGTGTATATATATATGTATGTATATGTACATATATATATACATACATATATATATGTATGTATATATACATATGCATGCATGCATGCATGTATACATGCATGCATGCATGTATACATGCATGTATATATGTATGTATACACACACACACACACACACACATATATATACGTGTATATATATATATTAGAAAGCATACTATGAAATGTGTAAGAAAATATATTGATTAATTTGCATTGTCGAAAGAGGCATTGTGGTGTTGGTTTGATAGTAGACTACTATACAAATCATTCGCTTTGCATTTGTTTTATAGCAAATTAGAGGGTTTTAAAACTATTGTGCTTTGAAATCTATGATTTGTATATATATATATGTATATATGTATATATACATGTATACATATGTATATATATATGTATGGATATGTAAATATATATATATGTGTGTGTGTGTGTGTGTATGTATGTATATATAAATATGTATCTAATAATGTGTATATGTATATATGTATATATGTATGTATGTTTTTGTAATAGTTCTTTTACAGTTTCCCTATTTGTCTATAATATTTAGTGCCAAATAATGTGGCTCCAATTTAGAATTGATAAGCCAACTGTTATATAGATTGCTTGTGTTGTATCACTATGTTTTATGATATTCTTTCCCACTATTTAAAAGTTCTATTTAATGTTGGGTTTCAATCATCTCTCATTTTCCCATGGTTCTTCAGCATTTTCCTAATAGTTCTTTTAAAATTTACCTATTTGTCTTTAATATTTATGCCAAATAATAGAGCTCAAATTTAGAATATATGTATGTATATGTGTGTGTGTGTGTGTGTGTGTGTGTGTGTGTGTGTGTGTGTGTATGGGAAAGTATACTCTAAAATGTGTGAGAAAATATATTGATTAGGTTACATTGTCGAAAGAGCCATTGTGGTGTTGGTTTGATAGCAGACTATTGTAAAAATTGTTGCCTCTGCCTGTCTTTCAAGTTCCCCATAACAAACTGTTCTTCATGATACTCTTTTTTTAGTTCCCCATGGCAAACTGTTCATTATCATATTTTTCTTAAGAATCACAGGTAAATGACAAATAATTGAGAACCCACATTAAACATATTCATACAAGTCAAGTAGTGTATGTAAGAGTTGGCTTGTGAATTGTAAATTTGAGCTACATTCTTTGGCAGTAAACCCACATTAAATAGAACTTGTAAACGCAATGGGTAGCAATAATATGTGCAAAATGGCTATAAGGCCACAAAGTTAATTGGGAATTTGGGCTACATTACTTGGCACTAAATATTATAGAGAAATAGAGAAGACTTGCTTGAGGTTTTTGATGATGACATGGAGCTTACCTCTTCAACAAAGGATGTTCCTAAATGTTGCTCATTGGTCATTAAGGATTGTAAAAAAATATGAATTTAGAATTGACAAGGCAATTTTTACATAGATTAGTTCTCTTGTATCAATATGTTTCATGATATTCTTTTTTCCTCATTTGTTTGAGTATCAATATGTTTCATGATATTCTTTTCTACTCATTTGTTTGAAGCTTCCTGCAACAAATTATTCTATTGTTCTTGTAACAAGGATTGTTTTCAATTTTTAAAATTTTGATTTTTTTTTCATTGTTATTTTGTTTGGATGGAACATGTTATATGTATTGTATCAATATATTTCATGATTCTCATTTTTACTCAACTGTTTGAAGTTCATGATAACAAAGTGTTCTTCATGATATTGTTTTTCTCATTTCCCCATAACGAGCTGTTCATTATCATAGTTTTCCTTTTCTATACTCCATATTTTAAAGTTGATTTTTTCATCATCTGTTATTTTCCTGTGGTTCTTAAGTATATTCCTTATAGTTATTTTACAATTTACCTATTTTTCTATAGTGTTTAGTGCCAAATAATGTAGCTTGAATTTAGAATTGAGAAGACAACTCTCACATAGATTGTTTGTCTTGTATCAATATGTTTCAGTATATTCTTTTTACTTCATTTGTTTCAAGCTCCCTATAACAAAGTGTTCGTTTCCATGGTTTAGCTCTTGTAAATTCTAATTTTTTTAGACTACTAGAAACTGCAACCATGGCATTGATCTATACGAAACTGCAACCATGGCATTGATCTATACCTTTGGGCTGCTTGCAACTTTTACATAGACAAATACATATATGTATTGAATTCCCTGTTTCATATTTAAAAATATACATATAGGTAGATATATGTAGCCATATATACAGACCAAGACTAGTGTGGCTTGTTTGACAATCCAATAGTAATTTTTATATACACATGTATATCGAAACAAATGTGTATGGTATCTTTATTCATATTTATGTAGATTTGATTTAGAAAAACTAAAAAATACCAAAGGACCACAATGGCTCTTTTGACAATGCAACTTAATCGATATATTTTCTTGTACATTTTGGAGTAATACTACAACATTGAATATTGCATTTACTTCCTCCAATGCCATAGTGCAATAACACCAGGATACATTAACCCTCATGTGAGAAAACACTTACCATTCTGATTTCGTGTATTGAGGCAACCAACTCCACCACCACCAAACCACATAATTAGAAAACTCCATGTTGTCATAAACAACTCCTATAAATCCCCAACTGGTTGTTGGAAAAATCTTGCCAATGATTCTGGGGATTTCTGCTCATGGCTAGGTTGACAGAAATCCCAATGAAATTTTGAAACAAAAAGCCCATGTAACTAAATGCCAGCTATTGCATTCTACTTTTGTGTGTAGCTTGAATTTTGAATTGAGAAGCCGACTGTTACATAGATTGCTTATGTTGTATCAATATCCACTTGCCCATAATAAACTATTCATTATTGTAGATCACCTCTTCTATTTTCCATGTTTATTATCGTAGTTTACCTCTTCTATTCTCCATATTTTAAAGCTATATTTAATGTGGGTTTTTGATCATCTATCATTTTCCTATGATCCTTAAGTGTTTTCCTAATAGCTCTTTTACAATTTCCCTATTTGTCTATAATATTTAGTACTAGATAATGTAGCTTGGATCTTCAATTGACAAGCCAACTGTTATATATATTACTTGTTTTAGGTTGTAGAACCTTTGCCCTTTGCTTATTTTCCCTTCTTCCCGCTGTACACCTTTGACATTATGTGCATATTTTCATAGGTTGCAATGTTTAAAACATGTTGCTGACTTGCAGAACTCTCGGCCTCTGCTTATTTTTGCTTCTTGCCACTATGCACCTTTGATATTATGTGAATTTTTGCACAAGCCCTTGCTTGGCATGCTAATGGGTACATAGTCAAGAATAAATATAGTATACACATTCATTTAGATATACCAGTGTATATATAAATAAATATATACATGTGTACATATGGATATATATATCTGGTTATATGTGTCTTTTCAAATGTGTAGACAAAGGGAAAATTCAATGCATATATGTACTTAACCATTTTCATTCTTGTTGTTGTATATCCTATTATTTGCATTAAAAAAGATGAAGGCAATAAGTAGCAACATATACGAATATCTACATATAGGTATTTATAGAAATATAGTAAAAAATTGCATGCATACATATATAAGCAACCTCAAAGATAAAAAAATACATATATGGATATATACATTTGCATTTATCATTTTTATTGTTCTTGTTGTATCTCCCACTATTTCAAAAATAGTAAAAGTGGAATGGTTATACCCATTTTCATTTAATCAAAATAGTACAATGGTTGCTAGATTATCAATATTTCTAAGTTGTCTACTGGTTGGCATTGGATGTTGCAATACATTAATCTTTTATTTTTTTAATTGTGAAATAGAGGTGCCAATCAATCAATTATAATTGCAACATTTCCTCCCTCTAAAAGGTCCCAAAACTATGTCCACAGGATCGAGCTTTATGGATGGGTCTCCAAAGCCCCCCAAAATTGATTTGGTGACACCTCCCACAGGTCCCGCTACGGAGTCCAGCTCTGAGGGTACCATCCACTAGCCTCTAGATCATGATTTTGTAAGTTTGTATTTCCTTTTCCTTATACCTACTGCAAATTTGCTGTTATTGTTTCCTTCCTCTTTTGTAATAAACTTGAACATTGGCTTTCAATTCCTTTAATTTTAGGATTCTCAAATACAAATTTCTAGTTTTATTGGCCTTTAGGTGTATACACACATGGTTGGCCCTAGTAAAGCATATAGATGTGGAAATACATATGCACAAATATTCTATAGAATGGACCCGAGGGTGACGATTCTTACAATAGTCTAATACCAAACCAACATTGTAATAGCTCTTTTGATAATGTAACTTAATCAATATATTTTCTTGCCATACAAACCAAAAAACAACAATTAACAGTTTTTTATAAGGAGCTTCAAATAGATGAGGGAAAAAGAATATCATGCAACATATTGGTACAAGACAAGTAGTCTATGTAATAGTTGTAAGAGGTATTAGGATAATACTTAAGAATTAGACATATATGACAGATCAACATACACCTTTGCCCTGCCTTTATTTTCCCCTCATCTATTTATATTTTTCCTACCTCTCTTAAAGTTCTATTTAATGTGAGTTTTCGACCATCTATCATTTAGTTGTGATTCTTAAATGTTTTCCTAACAACTCTTCTATGATTCCTCAAATGACAGGTGATTAAACACCCATTTTAAATAGAGCTTTAACATATGGAGAATTGAAAGTACAAACTATGACCATGAATAGTTTGTTATATAGAGCTTGTGTTGTACATAATATGTCTAGCAATAGATATGCACATAGATAACAAGAAACAATAACCAGTGGTTGAAAAACATACATAGACCAAAAGAATTGGAAGCAGTCCAAATGTACAGGTCAATGTTATGTTTGTAGTTTACACCAATCTACAAAATTTTACAAGTTTGAAAGTTAAAAACAATTCTTGTCACAAGGACAATAGAATAAGATACTCGTACAGTCTCATGCCAACCAAAAAAATACATGAGGGCATAGTCCCTAATCAAATGCATAGAAAAATTTACCTGGGTTATTAATCAAAAATACAAGAGCTAGACTACAACAATCAACAACTTTTTATAGGAAGCTTCAAATAGATGAGAACAAGAGAATATCATGAAACAAATTGATACAACACAACCAATCTATGTAAGAGTTGGCATTTACCTCTTGGTTTTTTTGTTCAAATCCCCATTGGTTTTTTTGTCAGCCAAGCTGTGCATATAATTCCTCAACTCCAGGTATTTGAAACTAGCATGGGTATCCGACCATTCCCCCAGGGTTCTTTATGGCAACATGGAGTTTCCTAATTATGTGGGATGGCGAAGGTGGGCTGGATTGCCTTAAAGTAAAGAGGAAGAATTGAAAGTGTTCGCTAATGTCATGGTTAATGCATCCTAACATTGTGGTGTGATGGCACAGTAGGAAGTAAATGCAATATTCAACGTTGTAGTGTGGGAAAGTATACTCCAAAATATGTGAGAAAATATATTGATTTAGTTGCATTGTTAGAAGAGCCATTGTGGCATTATGAATATGTTACACATATTGCATGATTAAATGCTATGTTATTAACAACATCTCAATGCTATATCATTGAATGCTATGGCTGTATTCTAGCAATTTTCTCACAATGTAGATAATACTTATACATGCTATTTTAAACTCTATTTGAAATCATAGTCTACATAGATAGGAATAAACACAATATACATATCTATTTAGATATACATATGTATATATAAATTGTTGTTGCATTCTCAAATGAGCCACAATGCTCTTCGTTTGCATATATGGATATGTATATCTGCCTACATGTATTTTTTTATATATCAATAAAGGAATTGAATACATATATATATGTGCATATGTATCTGTCTATGTTTCAGGGAACTCAGTACAATTTTTCTTTTTGTCTATAATATTTAGTACCAAACAAGTGTTATTCTAATACCTCTTATACAATTCCTCTATTTGTCTTCAATATCTACTACCAAAAAATGTAGCTCAAATCTTATATCAATATGTTTCATGATAGTCTTTTCCCTTATCTATTTCAAGCTCCCTAGAACAAACTACTTAGGGCTATGTATGATAGTAGTAGAGCTTCCTACCTACATGAGCTGGTGGTGGTGTAGTTGGTTGCCTCGATATGCGAAAGCAGAAGGTAAGTGTTTTCCCATGTGAGCAATTTTGATTAGACAATCCAACTCCAATATAGATTGATTGTCTTGTATCAATATGTTTTATGTGGGTTTCAATCATCTGCCATTTATCTCTAATTCTTAAAGTGTTTTCCTAATAGTTCTTTTACAATTTCTCTATTTTATCTAGTAGCTTGAATTTTGAATTGAGAAGCCAACTGTTACATAGATTGCTTGTTTTGTATCAATATAGATTATGATATTCTTTTTTCCCAGTCCCCCAAAGAAAATTGTGCATTATGTGTCTCAATGACCATTTTTACTATATTCTTCATTAGATTGTAGTTGTATTTTTAATATAGGTAGATTTAAACTTGCATTGTGAGGTTAGATTGACCTTTCTAGTTATTGTACATTGTTCTATATATTCCATCTATCCATCTTCTTCTAGCCGTCTTCAAACCCCATTATGCTAATTCTTTATGAGGATATTTATTTTTGATAGAGGAAAAAATAAGTTTTGAATGGACCTGAAACCATTTACAACAGGTTTTGAATGGACTTGAAACCATCAAGTTTTAAGGGGACCTGAAACCCACACCAAGATGAATAGGCTGCCCAAAAGAAATGTAACGCCCCACCGTGCGAACCCCAAAGGACAATAACACAATAATTACAGCACAATTTTTTTTTTAAATAAACATAACATACATGTAATACACATTAAGTCATAACATGAATTTCAATTAAATAGATTCATTAACACATACATCCCTTGGGGTACACGAAGAGTCATTACACGACCTAGATCCATACAACATCAATAAAGAATAAAATCCAAAGATATAAAGTAAACAATAACAAAAATAACACATACATGAAAAATTCATTGATAAGAAGCCATCTGCACATAAATACAACATATGCATGATTAACATAACACATTGAATAACAACTGTCATAGCCAATATCCACACCAAGTTTAACATTCATTACAGTACAATGTTTAAGAAGTAAAATGATACAAAAGTGTTCCAAATATGAGTGAAACCATCACCAGATAGCATGATACAAATGAATAGATGAATACAAAGTATCATAACTGGCTCCAAGACAAATACAACTCTGGAGTCGCTGCAACAGCACCAATCCGCACCTCTTGATCCTTGACTGGGGACCCAATGGGGTGCTTAGCACGTTCCACCCGACCATGTGAGTCCGAAGACCCACCCCCCGTGCTAAGAGCTAACAAGAAGGAGACCTCAACCAAGAACATCCAACAGGGAACCACTAGACTCAACGTCATACAAAAGTATCATAACACTCAGGAATTACAATGACACAATCCAACCACATCCAAGAGTCATAAATCTCATCACATGAATCAAAGCAATAACCAGTAAACAAATAACCAAAGGATGATCATGAAACACTTCCAAAAACATAATACAATTCCAATAACATCATATAACAGTACCATAAGAGTACAAGGTCAAAACCCAAACATCAACAAGATTTATACAAGACCAAAGAATACACTAAAGATCAAATAGGGTAAAACCATAAATCAATTCAAAACAACTATGTTTCATCAGTTCAAGACAAAGAACCACTTCCAGAGGATTTCCAAAGAAGCAACATAATAAGGAGTGTTAGAGGAGAGTGTCATCGCATGGCATAACATGGATTCTCCAGACTACCACTATTGCAAGGTGCCGCCTCCGTCTACTGACGAATTATCCAGACAACCCGAGCGCTAGGAGCCGCCTCCATCTATGGTTATCCAGACTACTTATCTCAAGGTGCCGCTCCATAGGGTTGCTCATGCGGATCCGTTACCCTTTCGCGAAGACAAGGCAACGAACATGCCAACCACGGCCTTCTCAATCCCCTTTAGTCTGTGGTAGCACTAAAAGGCGGATGAGGCATCAATTATCTTTTTAATGTGATTCTACCCGCCCCCTAATTAATTATTTAAATTATCACTTTTTAATTTTTACTCTAACGAGGGCTATCCTGGTGCCCCTTTGTGCGCCGACCACCCACTTAGAGCCACTCTCACTCTAGACACTCAAAACATAAAAACCAAATCCAAGGGTTGTACAACATAACAAGTACATTAGATCACAACAGAGAAGCATGCAAGGTATTACCCATCTTGCTATAAATACATAATCAAAATCTCAATGATTCATGTACAACCCTTTTAAATTCCAAAAATCAAGGCACATAGAGAGAGAACATTGACCAACCATAAAAACAAGCCTCTGGAAGATTCTCAAAAAGTTTACACTAGGGTTTCCCCATGAAAATATGACAACAATAAAAGCAAAACCTTGAAGAACCAAAAGCGATTCAAATATAATGAGAGAATACATCAAAATAAGATCAACAACTTCGATACGAACAAAATCAGAAATCCAAGGGAAACCTCTATTTTCTCCTCTCGGAATACCCATAACTCAAAGAACTTCTCAATTTGACAAAGAACTCTCAATTTGACTCCTTTACAACTCAAGCAGAACCATCAATCACGACAAATATAACATTAACCGATTTACCACTTAGGGTAAAGAACCAAAAGAAAACATATGGGTTCCCAATGAATAGCAACATACATTAATTGAGAGAAAATCCCCAAAATCATCTCACGAAAAGTCACATCGAAAGAATCCATAAAACCAAACATTCTAATAATATATCCATTCATTCAATAAGAAGTAACTTGAAACAATCCAAAAAGAACATTATTTTAAAGATCAATCATTTCCAATCATTTAAGGATATCACAATATTGCAAAGTGAAGATATAATCTGATGGTTATAAGCCATAAGACACTAATTCTCAAGCATACTCTTCCAAACACAAATTAAAACCATCATGAACAATAATACGGGTTCCCATTTTACACACATAATTCCATACAAGGAAACCATCAAACACATCAACCTTGAAGAACACTATCCTAAAACACTTACAATGAACAGGCCATCAAGACATCTCCATAAATATCCCATAAATAACACCCAACTTAAAACAATTAAATATCACTTAAACCAGTAATCAAAACACTTTGTTTAAAACACATTTACTCACACATTATAACCATAAAGACCTTCCTTTAATTTAAGCATTATTTCAACGTTCTTACCACTTATTTTAACATATCCACTTAATTTAATTAAGAGAGTATTTACTACAAATAATTATATTTAAAATAACTATATCATCTATAAGATAACCAACTCCATCAACTGTTTAATACGAATCCTAATTATAACTTTAAAATGTAATACTAAGATGACAATTCTATAATTTACAACTTTATTATAATACTAAGGTGACGATACTAATGGATTATTTCACATAGTAGTTTGATAAATAATTATCATTCATAGACTCATTAGATAACAAAAAGGTAATTAAAACCATTTAATATTTAATCAGTATCATTTAAATTAATTAACCTATGAACCTGGAATTTATCCTCACTTAAAAATAACTTTATCATTTAACCTTCAAGTAAAAGAAACTATGTAAATGTAGAATCACTTATCTCCTTTAGTGAACCCTAAAACTTAATTAACCATATAAATCGATTTACTTTAACTAAATACACAGTTCATTTATCTACAACAAAATTAAATACCTAATTCAATAATGTTTATTCCGTTAAAATCTTTTGTTAAATAATATTTTACTAAGCAACCTATCGAAATAACCATTTTCTCTTTAATTATTTACCTAATTCATTCCCTGGCACAATAATTCACAAGTAATTGTAGCAATATTTTATTCTAAGTAACCAACTACCTATTTGCCAAGAGTATCCATTAGCCAATCCTAAAAGCATGCGAGGAGTTTAGATATTAAGATAACATTTATTTCATTCTAAAAGAAATATAAAACAATTAAAAGATATCATAAAATTAATACTATAAAATTAAATTACCAATTAAGAGAACATGTAAGAAAATTCAAGATATACTTAATATTATAATTTTCCTTAATTTAAATCTTACGTTAAAATTTTTTAACCTATTTTTCCATCCTAATTTAGATACAATGATTAATAATATTCAAAAGGACATATGTTTCTTCCTAAGGTAACAAATGTGAGAATTCTAACTGCACCATCCTTAACACCTAATGACTAACTATCTGGCAAGATTTCATGCCAACAATTAATAACTTTATTTATTCAGAACAAGATCCTCTAATTATATCTCACCTCAACCAATATCCAACCTAATTATTATAAACAAATATATATATATAATCTTCACTTTCTAATTAAAAATAAGAGATCATTTATCTAGCTGGGATAAAAATCTAATCCTTCACAGCAGAACCCTAACCTAAATAAAATTAATATTTTACTTATGATTGATTTTATATTTTATTTATTCAATTCTTTTAATATAAATAAATCATTTCCTTCTAAGTATTACTTCCCTAATAATCAATTTATTTTAACCACTAAGTTTAATAACTAACAAAATGCAGCTTATTATTATAATAAACCCTTAACATCTTTATTATTTTTCTATTTATCTCAAAACCTATCATACTAGCAGACCAAAATTTAATTTAACTCTTTATAAATTATATTTATTATCAGCAAAACACAACCATAAGGAAGCAGCTTGACAGCAGCCTCGTATTTTAAGCATAACGCCAAAACTATAATCTGGGTATTTGAGATTTTTGGACAGCGAATAGAAAACTGGAATTGGAGAAACCCTTTAAATTTACCAGCAAACTAGTTTGTATAAAAAATGTTATGGATGACACAACTAGACTATTTGAATAGAGTTACAGGAAACAGTTTACCAGTATAATATATATCTTTTTTTTTTACAAACAGAATATAATATGTAGATATATATATAAACAATCACAATAGATTTAAAATATTATAATTTAAATCAACATTTTAATGGATCTTTAATCCTAATCTCACATCTATAAATCTATAAAGAACCAGAGGTTCATCAATAATAAAATAGATGAATTTTCATTAAATCACTTAAGAATATGAAATGT
The DNA here is from genome assembly GCA_007258455.2 of Sequoia sempervirens. Taxonomy (NCBI): domain Eukaryota; kingdom Viridiplantae; phylum Streptophyta; class Pinopsida; order Cupressales; family Cupressaceae; genus Sequoia; species Sequoia sempervirens. The sequence goes on along the minus strand of VDFB02372738.1, from coordinate 46,997 downwards.
AAAATTTACCCAGAATACAAATAGATTTCAATCATGGAAACCCCTTTAACAATGCACACAAAGATTTAAAATTTATTTTTCAACAATCACACACAGAGATTTATAATTCTCTCTCTTTTTTTTTTTACAAACACATGTTCAAATTTAAAATTTATTTAATCATGACAGCCAAGAGTATTATTTAAGCCTCTACAACATTCTATATTTCAGAGAGAGATTCCAAAAGAATTGGGGAGTTTATTTGACTCAAGCACCCTAAAGTACTGCCGCTGCCCTAACAGAAGGATATCTACAACTATAACCGAAAATTTTATCAAATAATTCTAATGCAAAAGATGCAAACTTCCGCATTGCTATACGTAACTAACTCTTTATAATCATTCACATAAAATATAAATATAGATTGAAACCACCGCATATGATTATAAGTTGAAAACCATATCATAAAAAAAAAACTTAAATCAAAACCCTAGCACCACATGAAATTTGAATCTTTAGGATGATTTACAATTCGCACACAACATATCAAAAAAATATAGAGAGGGGAAAGAAAATTGTACTATTTTCCAGAGAGCATTGACAGGAAATTTCAATTGGCATTGTAAATCAATATTGTCTGGAATGAAAACCCTGAGCCGAACAATCCATGATAAAATGAGCAACCCTTCGAACCCGCCAATCCCCTTTTCTCCAGAATAATTCTCATTTAATAATTTGTTTCACGGAGTCTTTTTCCACTCCCAACGAGAAACCGTTCAACTTCCAATTGTTATGAATGAATGACAGCCACGACCCTTAATTATTATTTTATAATTTACTCTTTAATATATGAACCAAATAGGTCATCTATTAGATATTCAATAAATATTTAATAATTAAATCTTTCTTTCAGTTACAGATAAATATTTTCTCCTTAATTTACTTAAACTCAAATACAATTTTAATATTTAATCCTTTCTAATATTTTCTCACTTTAAATTTATTAATTGAATTTAAACATTAAATGATAATTACCTTGCAATATTCTATTTTTATTTATTTCTATTAACAATGTAATTTTATTCTTTCATAACCTCTAATCATTTAATTAATTATTTATTTCACAAAGAAATTAATAAAAATCTTATTTTATCACATTGTTTAATTACTCATACTTCTTTTAGTTATTCTTTTATTTAATACCTCAAAACACAAACTGAATAAATTGAACCAATTCAAATCATGCCAATCTAGTAAAATATATTGGCAAAATATTTACCCTTTACGTCATTGGGATAATTACCTTTGAATCAACTAATATATTATTAATTATTATCAAATATCATTAAAAGAACAATTAATTAATTTATTTATTAATAATTCTTTACTTAATATTTTATAAAACTAATTTATTTAATTATTTATTTTCTTTTAATTAACCACTATACCTTTTAACTTCATAATCTTATTTAAATGTCGTAATTTGATCAAGAACATTTATCGACCAGAATAAATCAAATGCACTCAAAGTCCAACAATACCTGACCTCACAACGAGTTGAAATGCATTTCAAAGACAATGGAAATGGAGGGCACTACATTCTCCCCCCCAAGGCTTCGACTTACTCTTGGAAGTCGAGCTCAAGCATAACCATAAACTAACAAAAACATAAGCACATCAACACCACAGGTCAAATCATCAATTAAACGTCATCAAGTAAGCAACGAAAATTAAACAAACCAAAATAAGGAAATGATACCAAAACAAAAGTGGTGACGGGGTAGCAACCAGACCAATTTATCAAACACTAGGGCAGAAGACGTACTAGGTTGGGTAAACTTTCTTGTCAGTTCCTATTTTCCACATCAATCCCATTGGGTGTATACAATGCTCGCCCTGTCCTGACAATGCAGGTGGAGTCGAGACTTAGTTCCCGCACTCTGCATACAAACAAACATTGTGCACAATATATATATAACATAATTACAATGTGAGAGGAAATCCCAACTTAGTAGGGCACTCGCAAGCGAGTGATACCACACTGTCCCTCCCACCAGACCACACATAATAGTCAAAACAATTCTAATAACTCGTAAATAGTTTGCTTCTTACTAGTTAGGCAATATTCGCATAAAGATACTAACCATAAACCTAATTCATCTACTATATCAAAAGGAATTACTACTTGAAATAATGAGTATCTATACCTACATATTACAATTACTTTACCTTCATCACTACGTTTCTGAAGCCAAGTTCCTGCAAATCAAAAGCTACCATAGAACATTGCACATTAGCACCAATCATTCAAGTGGCATCTTAACTTCAAAATACCATATTGTGCTAAAAATCATAGAATAATTCTCTACAAAACTTCACATTTTCGTTAAAACTCATAATTTTCACACAAAGAACTTCACTTTAACCATTATTCAACACCAAATCTCACATCAATTTCAATAAAAAGGGCAAAATTTTACACCTTCATAGATTCAAGAAAACATAATTCACCATTCAAGGACAACAAAATCGTAAATTCCACACAAACTTAACATATTCACACACATAACATATCACCAAGAAACACATCACACTAAAACTCAAGGGTCCATAGAGCATCCCCGATAAGAAGGATATCGGTGCATTGCGCACTACACCGAGGGTCCTATCCTTTCCCATCAGTTTCCTGCACCATTGACCTGACACAATCTAACAGAAGAAATTCAAGTTCACAACAATAACAACAGAAAAGTGAAACTCAAGACTCATGGGTCTAAGCGCAAGGTTACATAGTGAGCACACATAGTGCCCAGTGTATGAACCTATGCTCTGATACCAATGTTGTAACGCCCCGCCGTGCGAACCCCAAAGGACAATAACACAATAATTACAGCACAATTTTTTTTTTAAATAAACATAACATACATGTAATACACATTAAGTCATAACATGAATTTCAATTAAATAGATTCATTAACACATACATCCCTTGGGGTACATGAAGAGTCATTACGCGACCTAGATCAATACAACATCAATAAAGAATAAAATCCAAAGATATAAAGTAAACAATAACAAATATAACACATACATGAAAAATTCATTGATAAGAAGCCATCTGCACATAAATACAACATATGCATGATTAACATAACACATTGAATAACAACTGTCATAGCCAATATCCACACCAAGTTTAACATTCATTACAGTACAATGTTTAAGAAGTAAAATGATACAAAAGTGTTCCAAATATGAGTGAAACCATCACCAGATAGCATGATACAAATGAATAGATGAATACAAAGTATCATAACTGGCTCCAAGACAAATACATTAACTCGAGTCACAGAACAAAGACTAATCCGGTGACCTCTCGATCCTTCCACCGTAATCCAACAGGAAGTGCTTTAGCACATTCCACCTCACCATGGAAATCAAGACCCACCCCTGCTAGAAGCCAAAGAAGGAGGACCAAACCAAGAACATCCAACAGTGGAACCACTAGACTCAACGGCCATACAAAAGTATCATAACACTGTGAATGCAAATGTGACACAATCCAAACCACATCCAAGAGTCATAAATCTCATCACATGAATCAAAGCAATAACCAATAAACAAATAACCAAAGGATGATCATGAAACACTTCCAAAAACATAATACAATTCCAATAACATCATATAACAGTACCATAAGAGTACAAGGTCAAAACCCAAACATCAACAAGATTTATACAAGACCAAAGAATACACTAAAGATCAAATAGGGTAAAACCATAAATCAATTCAAAACAACTATGTTTCATCAGTTCAAGAAAAATAACCACTTCCAGAGGATTTCCAAAGAAGCAACATAATAAGGAGTGTTAGAGGAGAGTGTCATCGCATGGCTTAACATGGATTCTCCAGACTA
>VDFB02372738.1:0-43002 GCA_007258455.2 Sequoia sempervirens | reverse complement strand
TGTACTAATGTGTGGGCAAATAAATTAGGTATTTATTTAACCTTCTGCTGAATGATTCAACCTACACTTTTCATTATTTGTATGAAAGAACATAATATGCAAGATAGGGTGCTAAAAAACCCTACTAGAGCATTGGAGATTGCACATTCTATGTTGTTTCCTGGTCTCCAAAGGCTATTGGGGAAGAAATTATGGCACTTTTGTGCCCTATGTGGGTTTTTCTTACAAGTGTGCCCCCCAAAATTTGGGTGTTTATAGATCAAATATTATTTCCATTGGTCAGCATTGTGAGGGTAGAAGTAAAAGCCTCTCTCCCTCACATGGATGTGCAGGTCTTAGTCTCACTAAATTTGGGCATGGAAATACCTAATGCCCTAGAGTTCAAAGATGGTAGCACCACTTATACCTATTGTCTAAAAATTTTAGCAGGCATTAATGCCTATTTTCTGTGTAGAAAAGAGGGGCACATCCAGAAGAAATGCTTGATTATCCACATAAACCCTAATAACCCTAAAGTTATACCTAAAATGAGGAGAAATACAAACAGGAGAAATAGGGCGGATAAATCCCTCGACCATGAAAAAACCTAATTGGGGTCTAAGGCGATAAACAAAAAAATAGAGACCACTGAAGAAATATTATTCTCTCGTAAGGAGGTTGAAAAAAATCCTGACCCTAAACAAGAGCAATTCAATAAACATAGTATAACCATAGGAGGAAAAACTATCCCTCAAGAAGAACAGGAAAAAAATAATGATGGTACCCTCATGGGAGGACTAAGGAAAATCTTGGTCCCCTTAGATGTTGACAAGCTCAAATTGTCAAATTCCTTTAACATCCTTGCAAAGGATGGTGAGGCTTTCAAAGATACGTTGGAGGTCTCTAAAACTCTAATGAATGAATTCTCAAGGGCATGTTCAGATTCCCACTTCACCTTACCCCCCCTTTGATGCTGATGATGGGCGAGAAAAAGAGAAAATGAATGCTCAACATATTGTCATGGAAAATAATAGGAAGATAATTAAAGAAAATAAATTGTTGAATCTCAATAATAGCAATCCAATGACAAAAGGAAATAACCTTGGCATAAGCAACAAAGAGAATAGGTTGAATCCAGAAAAGTATGAGATCACTAAAGTAAAGGGTTGTAATAGGGCATCCTCCCTGGTGAAAGACCTCATCTCTAATCTAGTGAGGCTAAGCATCAAATTATCACTAACCTTCAAGGTATTGGTAAACAACTGGAAACCCTTAGCTCAGTTGAGCGACATAAACAAATCTTAGATAATAAACCACAGGAGGCAATAAATGAAGGTTCTACTGAGACATTGAAGGTGAGTGGAGTCATTATATGGAAAATATGAGAGTGGATGGTAACAAAGTCTATTCTCCAGGAGAACATACCATGGCAAAAAAGGATGATAAAATATGAACCAAAGTAATAATAGAAGGGATCAATACCATCTCAGTAATGTTGAATCCTTCCTAGATCGAGGGGTAAGAGTGCCAAAGATATGAACTTAGAGCTTGTTGTGAAATTTGAGGGTATACTTATTGGGTATAGTATCAAGGTCAAATCTAATGAGGCTATGGGAGGGGGAAAAATCAAGTCAAAGCCTAAAACCAACCAATAACTTATAGCAAATATGGGGTCCTTGAACAATGAGAAGATTATTGAAATGCAACATACTCATACTCCCCAGCCTTAATATGGCCCAAGAAGGCCAACAAAGAATGAAAAAACTATACTAGTTGGTAGGGGAAGTCTGCAAATTGTCAAGAACAAAAGGAAGAAAACAAGTGTTGTAATACAAATGCCCACCTCCAAGAGATTGGAAACTGATGAAAGGATTCCCAAGTTCTTTGGCACTTCAAAGGTGAAAAAGATGTCTCTCCAATTTCTAATGGTAATGAACCTTAACTGCATTTCTTAGAATGTCAGGGGACTCGAATCCCCTAATAGAAAACACACTATTAGAAGGTTCTTGAACCTTTAAAATCATAAAGATTTTGTACTTCTGCAAGAAACTAAATCTATTGGTTCACCCTTAATACCAATTTGAGGTTCATCTGGAATAACTTCTCCCACTTCTCCACCAATCATGAAAAGGGGAGAGGATGATCTATAATCCTCATCTCTAAGGCATGGGAACAATATGTAACAAATTTTGGCACCTCCCCACGCAATAGGGCAGTTTGGATTACAATTGAAAGGGGTGAAGACAGATTTGGAATCTGTTTTATATGTGTCTCCAACAAACATAAGGAGATGATAAAATTATGGAAATGGATTCTCAACCTACCCAAAACGTCATGGATTCTGGGTGGGATTTCAACATGATTGAGCATAGTGAAGACAAATGGGGAGGATTGGACATGGATTGGAAAGGCAATGAAAAACATTTATGGTAAAGAATAAATTCTAATCCAAACATTTTTGACCCCTTAGAAGGTATGAAGAAGGATAACAAAGGAATCTAGTTCACTTGGTGTAAGTCCCAAAAGGGTGGAAAGATAATTTACTATAGGCTAGCTAGGTTTTATGCCAATAGAGATTTCTTTAGTTTTGAGCCCAATGATGAAGGGCACAAGGTGTATGTTTATCCCTATACACTCCTAGATCAGAACCCTATAAAAGCCAAGACAACTCTAAACAATGGAAGAATTAAAGAGAACAAGAAGAAAGAGGGTTTCATACTCAACACCAGCCTCCTAAATGATAGTAATTGCAAAGTTGCACTCATTACACTTAAGGAAATAAACAAATGGATGTTGAAGGATATGAGTGCCATTGAGAGATGGGAGCACAATGTAAATGGTTGGAAAAGACTATTCCAAACCATTGGGAAGAAAAGAACTATGGACAAAAGAATGTTGGAAAATGAACTCCAATAAAAGCTTTTAGTTGTGGAATCCAATGTCCAAGAGGAGATCCAAAGAATAAGAAACTTTATGAAGAGCTAAACTTAGCTAAGAATAGTTTGAGAAAGCTCAAAGTAAATAAAATCCAAGGTCTGAAAGTGAGCACCAAACTAAACGGGTTGAACTATGGTGACAAGGGCACCAAATTATTCTTTAGATGTATCAAGGACAAAGGTGTTAAGGAATAGATTAATCAAATTTGAAATGAAGGAACCCTACACACAAGTCAAGAGGATATCTTACACCAATTCTCTCAGTACTATAAAAATCTCTTTTCCTAAAAAGGCAATAACGAGGAAAGCCACAATGTTAGGTCATATATCAAGTGGATTATCCCTAAAAAAATCTCAGAAGAGGATGCAAAGAAACTATTTGAAGAAATCTCCAAAGAGGAGATAAAAAATCCATCCAAACTATGAACAATGATAAATCCCCAAGAAGTGATGGGATAGTAGTTGAGTTCTAAAAAACCTTTATTGATTGGATATGTGATGAGTTGTACCAAGTGTACTTGGAAGGCCTTACTAGAGGCTCACTTGGTAACAACATCAACAAAGGTATTGCAAAACTGTTATTGAAAGAGGGGGACAAAAAATTGATAAAAATTGGAGACTAATTATAACTTTATTGAATGCATCATATATAATTCTAGCTAAAGTATTATCCACAAGGATGATCAACATCCTATCCAAATTCATAAATAACACTCAAACCAATTTCATCAAGGGGAGATGCATACTTGAAAACTCGATCACAAGTTGGGAGTCCATGGAGTGGGCAAGGCATTCCAAGCAAAACTTGGCCATGCTTATTTTGGACTTCGAGAAGGCTTATAATAAGGTAGAATGGCCCTTCTTAAGGATAACTCTTTAAGCATTTGGTTTCCTTAGCACCTTTTGTAGCATGATTGACACTCTATCGAGGGATGTAGTTGCTCAAGTGGAGGTGAATGGCTCCCTCTCTGAGGATATTACTCTTGAAAGGTCCATTAGGAAAGGATGCCCCCTTGCTTCGACCCTATTTTTTATAGCCTCAAATGCAATCCGCTATCTATTGAGGGAATCCACCCTCTCACCAAGAGTCAGGGGCCTAAAACTCTATGATATAAATGAGTTATGAACATACAATTTGTAGATGATACTACAATATTTGTGGAATTAGAAGAGAATAACATGGATTGCTTGATGCTTAAGCTAAACTTCTTCTACAAAGCACTTGGAGCAAAAATCTCCAATGCTAAGTCAATCATTCTAGGATGGGAAGAATCACCCATTGATTGTCTCAAAAAGTTAGACTTCCATTAGGGAGGTCCACACAAGTAGGTCAGATACCTAGGGATACCATTTGTAATCAACCCTAACCTAAAGGAGATGTGGCTATGGATCAAAGCCAAAATTTAAAAAAAAGATTGATGGGTGGAATAAACAACACTCATCCCTAGCAGGTAGAATTCAAGTAAGATTTTGTCCTCCTATAGCTGCATATATTTTGCCTCTATCTATTTTTTAGTAGTTATCAATTCAATGAGATACAAAAAGAGATAAAGATGTTTTTATGGTTGGATGGAAAAGGAAAAAGGAAGAAACATGTTATATGGGAGTTGTGTTTCCTTGATAAACTACATGGGGGGTTAGGACTAAAAGATCAAAAACTACATGGCATTGCACTAGCTACTAAGTGGATCATCAAAGCCCTTGCAAGAGAGGATCCATGTAAATTCTTGGTTAGGAAGAACATTTAGCTAGTTGTCCCCAAACAAATAAAATCTTGGAAATTGTTGTCATTCAGTGGGGTAAGTGCAAAAATATGGGGGCCAAAAGTGGTCTTAAGTGGCTTACTTTTTTTCTTCCAAATCAAGAAATACGATCTGAATGAAATTGAGGATAGTTACACTCAAAAAATTTAGATGCAAAAAAAAAAGGATCAGAAAGTTCCAGTCCATTTCTAACCATTAATTATTTTTTGAAATGGTGGAGATTAAGGGGTTCAAAAAGAGGGAGTTTCTCACAAAATTGAAATATTTTAATAAAAAATATAACATAAACTTTTGTGGCTCCCTCAAAAGGCTGGGCCTTCAACTTTTTTTGGTATTTAAACGCTGTAGAGAAATTGCCAATATGTAGTTTATGCCCCATTTTTCTTATAATTTTTAATGAATATTGACTTTAATTTTCAAAGTGGACATCTTGAAAATAGAATTTTAAGTAAAGCAATTCTACAAATTTTGAAACTAATTGAAAATCATTTTTTTAATATGTGTAGAATGGAGTCTAATTTCTAAAAATGTAATTTATTTGAAATTTCAATGAATGGTTAATTTATAATGAAAAAATACCAAACTATGGTTTTTGCCAAAAAAATAGACACACAAACAAAAAAAATTAAAGATGAAAGGCTTAACATTGTCAAAATGTGAAAAAAATTACATTGTTAAATAGTTAAGAGAGAGCCTAACAATACCCAAGTGTTTGATTTGTTTGACCTTGAAACATGTGCAAACCTAACAATTAGCACAAATGCAATTATGTGAAATCTTGTAGAATATGCAAAAACACGTCTTTGGATGTTGGTAAGGCACTCCAAGCTTTTAGGTTGGTAATCCAAAGCAAATACCAAGACTAAGGCTTGGGGATTCCCAAAGCAAGAAATAATGCGAGCATGTTATAACGTGCTCACATTATTTCATTGTTTTGACATATTTTTGTGTTTGTACTCAAGAGTTGCCTAAGCAAGACATAGTGCGAGCACATTATAATGCACTTGCATTATGTCTTTCTTTGTGTTAAATGCTAGTCTATTAAACATGTATCTATATATTTGTATGTATGTATGTATGCATGCATGCTTGCATGTATGTAAGTACGCTTGTATGTATGTATGTATCAATGTATGCATATGTATGTATGTATCAGTGTATAAATATATGTATGTATGTATCAGTGTATGTATGTATGTAAGATTGTATGTACATATGTATGTATTCTTGTATGTATGTATGTATGTATGTATTCTTGTATGTATGTATGTCTACTTATATGTATGTATGTATGTATTTAGAGGGAGGGAGAATTTTAAGAGAGACAGAGAGTTGTCTAGGTAGGGTGGGAGGGAGCGAGAGACCTGAGAGAGAGAGAGGGGGGGTGGGAGCAGGAGACTTGAGAGAGAGGGAGTGGGAGAGAAAGTGTTGGAGTGAGAGGGACTTATCTAGGTAGGGTGGGAGGGATAGAGGGAGAGAGAGAGATGGGGAGTGGTGGGAGAGAGAGACTTGAGAGAGAGGTACTAGTCTATTAAATGTGTGTATATATATTTAATGTATGCATGTATATATGCTTGTATGACATGTATAGATATATGCATACATGCATGAATGCTTGTATGGTATGTATGCTAGTGTGTATGTATTAGTGTATGTATATATATGTATGTATGTATGTATACAAGGTATGTATGTATGCATGTATGTATGTAAGATTGTATGTACATGTAGGTATGTTTTTATGGGCAAGCAAGGTAAGGTCAGATGCATGTATGTTTGCTTGTATGTATGTATGTATGTATGTATAAAATAGAGGGAGGGGAGAATTTAAGAGAGAGAGAAGCTGTATACAGGGTGGGAGGGAGAATTCCTTAAGAGAGAGAGAGAGAGAGGGTGGGAGGGAGAGAAATGAGACCCAGAGAGGGAGAGATCTAAGAGAGGAGAGAGAGAGGCTGGTGAGTAGGTGCCTTAGGGAGAGACTTGAGAGAGGGAGGCAGGGAGAGAGAGCGAGAGTGGGAGAGACAGGGAGGGGAGACAAAGGGAGGAGAGACATGGGGTGGGAGAGAGATAGAGGAGTGAGAGACCTGAGAGAGGGAGAGGGGATGGGAGGGAGAGAGAGAAGGGAGAGAGGGGTTGGAGAGAGAAAGAGACCTAAAGAAAGAGAGGGTGGGAGGGAGAGAGGCAGAGAGGGAGAGAGGAGGGAGAGAGGCTGGAGGAGGGACTTATCTAGGTAGGGGTGGGAGGACAGAGAGAGTTATCCTAGGTAGGTGATAGAGGGAGACACTTGAGAGAGAGGGGGTGGAGGGAGAGACCTAAGAGATAGGGAGAGAGAGAGGAGTGAGAGAGAGAGGGAGAGGGAGTGAGAGGGAGTGGGAGAGAGATAGAGTGAGTGAGAGAGAGTGTGAGAGAGATTAGGGTTTAGAGTTTAAGGGTATAGGGTTGAGGGATTAGGGTTTAAGGCATAGTGTCTAGGGTTGAGAGATTAGGGTTAACTGAGAGACTTGGATGGATAATGAGGGATGGCTAAGAGAGAATTATCTAGGTAGGGTGCCAAAGGGAGAGACCTGAGAGAGAGAGGAGGTGGGAGGGAGAAACCTGGGAGATGGGGAGAGAGAGGGAGTGAGAGAGATAAGGAGTGTGAGAGAGAGAGGTGGGAGGGAGAGACATAAGAGATAGGGAGAGAGAGGGAGTGGGAGAGAGATAGAGGGAGAGAGAGAGAGAGAGAATAGGGTTAAGGGTTTAAAGGTTGAGGGATTAAGGGTTAAAGGGTATATGGTTGAGGAATTAGGGTTTAAGGTATAGTGTCCAAGGTTGAGGGTTTAGGGTTAAGTGAGAGACCTAGATGGCTAAGGATGGATGGCTAAGAGAGAGTTATCTAAGTAGGGTTTCAAAGGTAGAGACCCGAGAGAGAGAGAGGGGAGTGGGAAGGAGAGACCCGAGAGATAGGGAGAGAGAGGGAGTGTGAGAGATAGGGAGTGGGAGAGAGGAGTGGGAGAGAGAGAGAGAGAGAGAGAGAGAGAGAGAGATTAGGATTTAAGGGTTGAGGTATCAAGGGTTTAAGGGTATAGGGTTGAGGGATCAAGGTTTGAGGCATAGTGTCCAAGGTTGAGGGTTTAGGGTTAAGTGAGAGACCTAGATGGCTAAGGAGAGAGAAAGAGAGAGGAAACCTTTAGAAAATCAACATTTTCATAATGCAAGAGTGTTTTGAAGAAGTTGAGATATAGTTTTTTTGTATAGCAAGACAATGCGCTCATGTTATCATGCGAGCACATTTTGGCTTGCTCTAAAAATGGTAAAAAAATCAACACACTCATGATCCAGGCCTACATGCTTTGTTATTCTCTTGGTTATGTGCATGTTTTGACAAAAAAAAGCTTTTTGATGTTGTTGGGAAGTGAACATGTAAATTTTTCACATTCTACCACCTTTGATGAACTTTCCACCACCTTTTTATGGTTTGTGAACTTAGAAAGGAGGAAATAACAAAGTTTTCACATCGAGTTTGATATATATCAATTCAAGTCTCAATTTTTGTAGTGTTGCAATGTTAATTGTGATTGAATTGTAGGAATTTAACATTATACATTGGTTACTTGTATTATTGTTAGTAATTCTATTTGAGTGATATACAATTGAATGCTGAAAAGGAAGCAAGCTTGTGAAAAAATAAAATTGCTAAGGAGTTTGATTTGAGAAGAAAAAAAGACTAGATAATTGGGTAGTTCCTCCATTCGAATATTTTTTTAGGTATGTCAAGTCTCTACACATTTTCTTTACATTTTCCTTAATTCTATTATGTTTCTTTATCATCCCTTACCATACATGCTTAATGAAATGCTTTAATTTTGTTATTATGCATATTCCATGTTCATCAAATTGTTTGTTTCTCATTACACGCTTAGCCCCTCTTGGCACATTTTAAACTACATGCAATTCTTTACACTTGCCAATTGCATTTTAAACCACATCTCTTTGAGGCATTTTGTCAAACAATTGACCTACCTTGTGTATGCTTCCACATTTTGTATACACATTTACGAGATTTGTTATAACTATGTAATATAATACATCATTTCTTATTCCTTTTTTTTATGGTTGTGCATACCCCTTTCCAAAACTTCCATTTTGGTATAGGCATGGGGGATGTTGGAAAATGCTTTGGAATTTGGTTTTACACCTAGAAATTACATTTGCTTGAAATTTTCTAAAGCCTTTCCAACAAATCCATATTGTGCATATCCTGAAATCATTGTAGTCCATGAGGATATATCTCATTGAGAAATTTTTTCAAACATTTCATGTGCCTTGTCTATACATGTCTACCAAAGCATTTTATCAAATATGTTAGACAAGGCAATGAGCTGCTTGAAAAAATGCCTCAAATAAATGTGGTCTCATAGTGTCAATGCGGTAGAATTGAAAGGTAGTGAACTGTTTGAAAAAGTGCCTCATAGAAATGGAGTCCTAATTTCTATGAGGCATTTTTTCAAACAACTCACTACCTTATCAATTCTACTAACAAGGTAGTGAGCTCACTCACTACCTTGTCTATGCTACCACATTTTGCATACATGTCTACCAAAACATTTTGTCAAACAATTCACATGCCTTGCCCATGCTTCCACATTTCTCATACATTGTTGCCAAGGGAGTTGTAATTATAAAATTTAACAAAAATCCCCCTTTAATGTTTTGATTGATTCCCATACCTTGTTTCAAAGTTATGATGTTGTCAAAAGTTACAAAATTTGGATTTATAGTCAAGCCAATTATATTTTCTTGAAAGTTTGTAATGTATTTTAAAAAAATTCATTTTGTGCCTATCTTGCAATCATGGAAAATTCCATGAGACCACATTTCTTTAAGGCATTCCATAAAAAAATTCATGTGAGCTTTGTTTATTCTAGAAATACTTTTAAAAAAAAAGCTTTTTGTTTTCCTTGTGTTCTTATTGCACTTGTTTATTCATCATGGTTGAATGTCATTTACTCTTCTATAGGATGATTGTAAGTATTTTGTATGAAGGGTTGAATGACATATATTTCATTTATTTGTATGGATTCATTTTTTAGGAACTAATATTTGTCTCTTTATCATGCTATAGATAAAATTATCCATCATACCAAGGAAATGATCAAGGATCAAACCAACATAGGAAGAGATAGAAGCTAAGAATGCAAATAAAGTAGCATATATGAGGGAACATCATGAGAAGAAGAAATTGGAAATGATTGACGAATACATGCCAATTGAAGAGGAACCTCAACAATCAAGAAGAGATATGGAATTGGCGGCACAAAGGGAACAAATGCAAAACCTTCATGTTAGGAGAGATTTGAGTACCGTAGTTGGAGACACACCCTCTACCAAAAGAGAAGATGGAGGGACACCATTTACCACATGTCAAGTTGAGAGTACATCATCACTCACATGTGAGGAAGGAGGTACGCCATTATTCCCATCTCAACCTCAAGGTACGTCATCTATTCCAACCTTGATCGAAGGTATGCCATCTAGCCCATCTCATTTAAATATTGATGAAATTCCTAATGTTGAGATAAATTTACCTTTGAGAACACCGCGCAAAATTTTGCATAGAAAGATAAATTTTTTTATTAATATTGATGAGAATATTTTGTAGCCAATGGAAGGTAAGATTCCATAACACACTTGTAGAAGATATGCTCATAAGATTTGGAGAGTATTCTTTGAAAATTTAAATGAGACCACAAGATGTTAACTATTTGTTGAAATGATGTGAAGTATAAAGTATCGGTCCATCATGAAGATTCTTGGGTTGAGAACATTGGATGCTTCAAGTGAAAAACTATTGGGAAGAAGTTAATAGGTGCATATGAGAGTGTGGGTAAAACCTCATGCTTAAAATATAGTAATGTCACATGATGTGTCATTACATCAACAATAGTAAGCAATCAAACGAGGAAAAATCATCTCATTAAAAGATGAGTCAAGAATTGAGAATTAATACATTTGTTTTATCAAGAGTCATTTAAACGCATCAAAGAATTAAGGACATTGATTCCACTGAATTATGGGCATTCTTGGGGAGACTACTACGAAAGTATAAACCAATTATTGAAGAATTGAGATCACTAATTGAATACTTTCAAAAAAATAACACAAGGGTGTCTCTGAATCAAAGGGATGTGGTAAGAAGGAGAATCAGTAGTCAAAACCTTGAGCCACATCCAAAGCATTTTTTGGATACGACTCAAACACATTTTTTTCATAAATTTCTATAGTATCCTCAAATTAAAATTTGTCAAAGATATTTTGAAATGTTTAAACCTTTTTAAGTCAAGATAAATCACACACGCACTACTTGTTGTAGATCACATATTGAATTTTCTAACCATTTTGATGTTTATCGTTCTATATGTTTAGATTTGCATACTAACAATGTTTTACAAGATTGTGGCATACATGCCCCACTAACATCTTCAAGAGACTTCTTATAAAAAAAATTATGTGAAAGAGACAAAGGTCAAATATTCTACAAGAAATTATGCTTGGATGACACATGCCAGCATTGTGGTCGCTTGCAATGTATGCCAATATGTGAACATATGGAAAGTACAATGCAGTTGGAAAGGAACTAGTAGAGTTTGACAAGTATAAAATAGTGGCCTACAATACAAAAGATGGTAAAGAAGCAAAAAGGTGTGATTTGGTTATTCAAAAGATTCTAGTGTATCAGTTATGTCCACATTTCGTGACAGTATAGTGTATGAGTACATGCAAGGCATACCCATAGAACTTGATGGTTGGACTTGCAATTCAAGTTATGAAAGGACACTTTTCCACTTGGTAGCATTGTTTGAGTCGTTGAGTTTGCAGATAACCACATTCTACAACCACAAACTAAGGTGCAATCATAATATTACAAATCCACATAGGTTTCTATATTTGTACACATAACATTCATTCATGCAGCTAATAGTACAAAGGATAACATGAAGATATTGAGGGAGTACCACTTTTACATTAGTGATGATCACACACATTCTATAGTGTCCATGCAAGGTTGCTTCCAGTTGTTCTAAAATTATTTAGCTAGGAGGGGCATAGCATACAATCAACATATAATATGGTTAGATACTTTAGTGCATCACAATTCAAGAACTCATGAATGTTCTATTGGTTGAGTAGGATGCATGTTATTATAGGTGTTCAACATATGTGGAACTTTTGTGAGATCAAGCATGGAAAGGGGGAGCATGATGGTGCAGGAGAATGCATCAAAATAGCATTAACATGAGAAGAGTTAAAGTATAAAGATAATGCGAAGTTCACAGATGCAACAACAATCATCAAGTGGTGTAATTCTTCGATGGGTCCAAGTAATGAAGGTAACTCTTTAGTTTATAGATTTTTTTGGTTGATAGATGATACTAACATTGTACCATACAAGGATTGTTGTACACTAGCAGAATCAAGTGAGCTACACTCTTTCCTTAGCTCAAATGCATATTCATGGAGTATCCATACACGAAAGATGGCATGTTTTTGTTCTTCATGTACAATTCAGGCCTGGAATGAGTGCAAGTCAAAGGAATGGGTTGATGAATGGTGGTTAATTTATCTTATCCCACTTCACACGTATCGACCCCAATGACATTGGAACTAACACAAATGAAATCATTGGTTGAATTTCACCACACATCAAATCTACTTCAACCAGGTAATATATCTACTTGCATAGTTTTTAAAATTCCTATTGTTATCTTACTTTGTAGTGTATTTGTAATGTTGACTAATTTCATCTAATTTGTTGCACTTATCAATGTAGGGCATGTTTATGCAATTATTGTAGATGAAACAACGAAGAGGGAACAAATTATTACTTGTTTCGTTGTGTTGAGTCCAAAAAGAAATTGGAGGCTCTAGTTATAGATGAAAAAAACATCAAATACCCTACATGCTCAGTGGTTGTTACTGGAACATGGCTTAGAAGGTACCCACATAAGAGTGTTAATGTTTGGCTATTTTAGGACTTTGACACACATCGAAAGATTCTTCATTACTCGAACCTTGTTGTGGCATCCAATGTTCATTTGATCAAATATGATGGTAGACCTTTCAACAAGACCTTGTGGAAGGTGCGTGAGTCTGACCATGAGGCAATACTTGACACAATAAAGAGTAGAGCAGACCCAGATGGTTCATTGGATTAATTTATAAGTATGCACATTAGTTATTATTAATTTGTAATTATGCACATTAATTTGTATTAAAATTTCTAAGTAAGCACATAGAGATTAGTTGATAGTTAGACCTTTTGTTTCTATATTTCAAGTTTACATATGTTTTGATTCCAAGTTTGTACATATATTTTGGTTCAAATTTCACATATGAATATTGGGTAGATTATATGTTTTGGTTCAATGTGTAGCATAGACAAGGTAGTGAGCATTAACAAGCTCACTAAATTGTCAATGCAGTAGCATGGACAAGGTAGCGAGTTGTTTGAAAAATTGCCTCAAAGAAATGGGGTCTTCTAGTGATGTACATCACCACCCCATTTCTTTGAGGCATTTTTCAAACAACTCACTAACTTGTCTATGCTACTGCATTGAAAATCTCACTACCTTGTCATTGCTATCGCATTGACAAGGTAGTGAGCATTGTAAGAAAAAATACCTCAAATAAATGAGGTCTCATGGTGAGGCATTTTTTCAAACAAATCACTACCTTCTATTCAATATTTCAAACAATATTCCTTCTAACCCCACTTATAGATAGGCGAATTTGCTATTAATTCTTGGTTGTGAGTTCATTATTTGACTCAATAGAAGTTGGTCCACTTGATTAAGTAGTCAATTTTCAATAATTGATTTTTTATTCATCACCTCAAATTTCTATCATTCATCCTATTGATTTTGGCATACCTTTGTGAGAATGAATATTTTTACTTAATGATTAACTACTAGTAATACATCCTTTAAAAAATTAGTTTGAGCGATCTCTTAAAAAATGTATGTTTGTGCCCTTTCCTCTTACATTTTATACCATTTTAATTAATGTCTTAAATTTAGTAATGTGTAAATGCATATTTTTCATTAAAAATCTAATCTTTAACTTTGACTATATTGTTCTCATATTGTCCTTTTATTAGTTTTCCTACAAGGTAGCAATGACAAGGTGGTGAGCTATTTGAAAAAAAATGCCTCAAAGAAATGGGGTGTCATGGTGATGTATATCACCATGAAACCCCATTTCTTTGAGGCATTTTTCAAACAGCTCACTACCTTGTCAATGTGGATGCATTGACAAGGTAGCAAGAATTGTAAGAAAAAATGCCTCAAAGAAATGAAGTCTTATGGTGATGTACTTTGAGGTATTTTTTCTTACAATGCTCACTACCTTGTCAATGCATTCACGTTGACCACAAGGACATCTCTCATTGAGGCATTTTGATAAATAGTTCGCATGCCTTGTCTATGCATCCACATTTCACACATGTCTACTAAGGAAATTGCAACCATTCCAAGGTCCCCTTGCTGCTATGGCTAAAAGCCTAAAACATGTGCTTTTGACCAAACTATGGATGAATGGAAAAAATATATCAAAGCATAATAGTAAGCAAAAGCATAGACAAGGCATTGAGTTGTTCGAAAAAATGCCTCAACGAAATGTGGTCTCATGGATGGTAATGCCTCAAAGAAATGTGGTCTCATGGTGATGTCCATCACCATGAGACCACATTTCTTTGAAGCATTTTTTCAAACAACTCAATGCCTTGTCTATGCTACCACATTTTCCATACATTTTCCATTTTGGGCATATCCTACAATCATTCCGATCTTTATGGGTAGATTGACAAATGAAAAAATGAAGTCAAAGATTCTTGAGCTTAAGACTTCCATGGAGAAAATACAACTAGAAATAGATGATAAGTAAGAAGCAATATGAAATATAAGTGAAAAAAGGAGAATTGATGCGGTGGACACCTGAAAGTCTTATCTATAAAGGTATAGAAGTTTTGTAAAGAACTTGTTAAAAGAAACATTTGCATTATGTAATCAGAAAGACACTTCCAAATATGATAACAATAGTTACAGATGTAAAGGAAATAGTTGGAAGGGTTGAAATTGAAGCAAAACAACTGAAGACTAAAATTAATCACTTAGAAAAGGAATTAAAAGAAAAGAGAATATTTTATCATCAATGAAAAGGAGGTTAGTCTACTATAAAAACACTTGAAAAAGAAGCATACCAAATTGAATGAGATACATAACGTATTCATTGAAGAGATTCTTCTTGCTCTCGAGAAGTTAAGGAAGGTGCGTGTGTAGATTCTTCTTTGTTCATCATACGATCAAACTGACTATTCCAAAACATTTGTATGGGTGGGTTTATGCTAGGAAAGGTCCTCTTTAACACCCAAACATGCCAAAACAGTCTGAGCCACATTCTACCAACAAAGTGTCTTAAGAGACCAAAGTGAAAAAGGGAAGCAAACTTCAATGAGGAATTACTTGGAAACTGTGGCACTTGGAAACATTCTGTCTAAGGCTATGGGATCATGTAGGGCTACTCTATAATAACCTCTCTCATTTTTTGATAGCTCCAAGTTGTTTTCCTACGGTGAAAATATTTTAGTTGATAAAAAATGAGTCAGTTGCATGTAGTGTAAAGTTGGAAAGTGGTGTAACTTTCGTTCTATTCATCATACAACCAAACCGAATTTACCAACACATTTGTATGGGTGGGTTTATGCTAGGCAACACCCTCTTTCACATCCAAACACATCAAAACAGTTTGAGCCACATTCTATTAGCGAAGTCTCTTAAGAGACCAAAGTGCAAAAGGCCATAAAACTTTGATGGGAAATTAATCATAAACCATGGCACTTGGAAACATTTTTTCTGAGGCTACGAGATAATGTAGGGCCCATCTACAATAACCTCTCTTTATTTTTGATATCTCCAAGTTGTTTTCCCATGGTGAACATATTTCAGTTGACAAAAAATGGGTCAGTTGCATGTAGTATAAAGTTAGAAAGTGGTGTAACTTTTGTTATGTTCATTTTATGACTGAACCGACTATTCCAACACATTCGTATGGGTGGGTTTATGCTAGAAAATGTCCTCTTTCACACCCAAACATGCCAAAACAGTTTGAGCCACATATTATCAGTGAAGTCTCTTAAGAGACCAAAGTGCAAAAGGGTAGCAATCTTTGACAAGCGATTACTCAAAAATCGTGGCACTAGGAAACATTCCATCTAAGAATACAGGATCATGTACGGCCCCTCTATAATAACGTCTCTCAGTTTTTGATAGCTCCAAGTCATTTTCCCATGGTGAACAAATTTCAGTTGATGGAAAACGGGTCAGTTGCATGTAATGCAAAGTTGGAAAGTGGTGTAACTTTCATTTTGTTCATCATATAATCAAATCAATTGTTCCAACACATTTGTATGGGTGGGTTTATACTAAGAAAGGTCCTCTTTCACACCCAAACACGTCAAAACAGACTAAGCCACATTCTATCAGTGAAGTCTCTTAAGAGACCAAAGTACAAAAGGGAAACAAACTTGGAGGAGTTATTACTCAGAAATCATGGCAATTGGAAACATTTTTTTTGAGGCTATGGGATCACATAGGGCCCCTCTACAATAAATTCTCTTGATTTTTGATAGCTCCAAGTCGTTTGCCCATGGTGAACAAATTTCAGTTGATGGAAAATGAGTTAGTTGCATGTAGTGTAAAGTTGGAAAGTGGTGTAACTTTTGTTTTGTTCATAATACGACCGAATCAACTATTCCAACACATCCATATGGGTTGTTTTATGCTAGGAAAGGTTCTCTTTCACACCCAAACACACCCAAATAGTCTAAGACACATTCTACCAGCGAAGTCTCTTAAGAGACCAAAGTGCAAAAGGGCAACAAACTTCAATGAGTGATTACTCAGAAACCGTGGCACTTGGAAAAATTTAGTCTGAGGCTACAAGATCATGTAGGGCTCCTCTATAATAACCTCTCTCAATTTTTGATAGCTCCAATTTTTTTTCCCGTGGTGAATAGATTTCAATTGATGGAAAACGGGTCAGTTGCATGTAGTGACAAGTTAGAAAGTGGTGTAACTTTTGTTCTGTTCGTCATATGATCAAACCAACTATTCCAAAATGTTCGTATGGGTGGGTTTATGCTAGGAAAGGTCCCCTTTCATACCCAAACATGTTGAAATAGTTTGAGCCACATTTTACTGATGAAATCTCTTAAGATACCAAAGTGCAAAAGGGGAACAAAATTTGATGAGCAATTACTCAGATATCATGGCACTTGGAAACATTTTGTCTAAGGCTACGAGATCATGTAGATCCCCTCTACAACAACCTCTCTTGGTTTTTGATAGCTCCAAGTCATTTTCCCATGGTGAACAAATTGCAGTTGATGAAAAATGGGTCAGTTGCATATAGTGTAAAGTTGCAAGGTAGGCTACTTTTTTTTTTGTTCTTCATGGAGCCAAACAATTAGTGCCAACACATCTAGGTAGAAACATCTATACTAGGCATAGTCACCGTGCTTTGTTATAAAAGGTTCATAGTCTTTTCTATTTGAAGGGTCACAACTTCTCGCTTTTGAAAAGTCAACTAAATTCATATCATCACTATTCATGAGAACCTAAATTGATTTATTTGTAACTTTTCAGATATGCTTGGGGAAAAGACAATTATTGAACTTTCAATTGGTTCTAAAATTGTCATGCACGTCTCTTGAAGTTGTTTATCAACTATTGTAAGTATGCAATTTTAACTTTTAAAGTTGCATTCTTCTAATTATTGGGTTCCAATTCATGTTTAAAAATAGGATGAATATTTAGGATTTTTTTTTTGTTGGGAAGGTTGATTTGTGGTCTCTTAATCTCGAATAATCCAATGCCCTTATGATCTTTAATAAGACTTGCATGCCTTGAGTTTTTTCTTGTGAGACTTAGTTGTTACTTTCCATTTTCTTTTGTCAATAATTTTATGATGTTTTTTCTATCTACATAATACATGAAGCATGAAGCATACAAGTGAATGGTAGCATGAAGCATACATGCGGAATGGTAGATGTCTTCCTCAATGATATAAAGCATGAATCATACACATGAAGTATGAAGAATGGTAGCATGAAACATGGAGCATGAAGTATGAAGCATGAAGCATACACATGAATTTCCTTCGTGAAGCACATGAAGCATGAAGCACAAAGCATTACTATCTTCATATGATTGATTTAATGCTCAATAATCTTACAGGAGAATAATGTTCAAACATTATTATATATTTACAATTATAGAAAATAAGATTGCATGGAAAAAACTTAGATTTTAAATATTTGAAGTAAACCATCTACAAATATTTATTGAAGCTCATGAATTTATAATGCAAATATGGACACCATCAATAGAAAATATTTGTATTAACTAAATAGCCACGTCAGCATACATCAATATATGTTGATATAAAAATAAAATATATACAAAATAGTCATATAAGCTTACAACAATGCCATATAGGCATACAATGTCAAGTATTGTAATGCCCCGCCACACAACTCTAGAGGAAGTTGCAATTAACTACACAAATGTACTAATTTTTGTTGTTGTTTAAGAACAAATAACATGCAAGTTCACTACCCATTTCCAACAACCTCTAAGGTTACGAGACTGAGATTACTTTAAAACCCAAACAAGAAACATGAATTGAAACCATAACATATAATTACTTAACGAATTAAGAAACACATACATTCCATACATGTTAAATTACATCTAAGAATAAGAGATACCACATGATTTCAAATAACAATCATTTACCAATAAGATTACAACTCTCATTCCCTGAATGAGGTAAATCCAAAAAGCATGGTTAAAAATTACATCTTCCACCTCGATAACAAATGAGGAGTGGTTAATTACAAGATTCAACTGAAATGAATAAAGCAAGAAATGAAATTGGATCCCATGAGCTCTCCAACTAGAAATCTCATCCACATGAACAAGAAGAAAACCCAATGGAGTAAGGTGCACATTCCACCCAACCAAGTGATACCCAAAGGCTCACCCCCTGTGCTAGGAGATAGTAACAAGGATTTCTAGACAAGACCATCTACCTCTAGACACATGCTAAAGCATAACTGAATTGAATCGAATACAAACACAACATCACTTAACACAATGGTTACAATGCTTCCAGATACCAATGAGCCACTACACAATACAACAAAACTGACTTATGGTTGTCATAGAGAGTGTCACACATCATTTGCTATGAGTTACCCTGGCTCAACCTTCCTAGGCTACCAGAACTCCATTCTAGGTTACCTTGGCTTGCCTCTACCAGCCGCCAAACCCACATACAAACTGTGCTTCTCATCTCATCTCAAACCTTAATAAGCGTATGAGTCATGAGAGAGGCATTCCTTATCTTAATTAGTCTAAAAGTTTTTCATTAATTATTTTTAAGTTATCACTTATTTAAACCCTAAGTGAGTTACCCCAGTGCCCCTCTGTGTGTCGAACCCCCACATAGAGCTCTCCTATCGACAAAACACTTGGTACAAAACCACAACTCTTTGGGTAGACTAGATGCACCAAAATTGATAACAAATATCAACCTTAAGACATAAGGTCACACAACCCGTTCATAGTAACCAGGTACCCATACCATAACACATATCCTGTTCGTGGTAACCGGGAGTTCAACTAACTATAACGATGTGCACTGGACACAACAAATCACAAAGGTTGACTAACACATTACAACAACCCACACAATTACATGAAAACCCCATCTGGAAGACTTAACATAAATAATTAATTCCCTTTTCCCAACATCAAGAATGAGAGAAATCATATGATGAAAGGACAATTTTGACAATTTATTAATCTACTTAGGATTTCCTAAATCCAAGCAAAGCATTGACATAACACATGTAATCAATTAAAATACATAACATCATTTGTAACAAGGAGCTTAACCTAACTATTTTATTTTAACTTCCCCGATTACAATGAATGTGTACTTTGAGACCACATTTCAAGAGCGATCATACAATGGAGTGGAAGAGGTACTTTGATCTAGACACAAAAGGATGCAATTAGATGAAGTAGGGGAGAGGGGATTGTGAGGGTGGGATGAAGGGATATCTTGCTCTTGAGATGGAAATATATCATTAGATGAGATAGAAGGGATATGTTGCTCTTGATTAGAAATGAGATCATGAGATGGAAGGGGATCATATGATAGAGGAGAAGGGTTTCCTTGATATTTATATGGAGGGGAATCTATGTTAGCATACTTTGGATTAGGAGATGGGCATATTAGTTCAATTGATATGGATGGTGTGATTAGGGAGGAAGGTTTTATAGACTCTTCAACTTAGATAGATGGATTGATATGGGATTCATTTAAGATTTAGGGTATTAGGGTTTATCTTGATGTGGGGGTGATGAAGGTGGATGCATGATATGAGAAGATTGCACCATTTTTTTTTGCATGGGAAAAAACCACCTTTGCAAATAGTCCTTGGAGGAAGTTATTATGAGAGACATGGGATGAATTTGCTTGGTAATAGTGGGGTGACGTGGATTTTAAGGATGTGGGATATGAACAAGTGGAATAAGAGGTGGAAGCTTCCATGGATTGGTAAAGTGAGGATGAGGATGAGGACCTTGAAAAGGATTTGGAGGGGAATTTTAATGGCTAAAGGCTTGATTTTTGTTGTCAAAGGAAGGGGAAGGATAAGCAAGAGGAGATGGGGATTGGATGAAGGTATAGAGAATGGAAGCTTACCACTGATGCCAAGGAGACATCTAAGCATGACATCCTTATAATTATGGAAGTAGTAGGTAAGGATAAAATTAGTGGTGGTGGATGGGGATGATATGGATGGGGGATTGGTGGAAAATTGGAGCATTTTGTCTATTGAAAATGGATTCAAGGTGATATATGATGCTCTCTTTGTCATCTCTGGGATTATATTCGGGTTGTTCAAAAAGGATATCCTCATCATCATCGATATGGTTGGGGTTGGTTGGAATGGATGAAGTTGGATTAAAATAGATCAAGTTGGATGGAGGATAGACTAGATGGTTAGACACAATGGATGATTGATTGGAAGAAAGATTGGTATTGATTTTAGATGAGGATGAAAATTAGGATGATGGGTTAGAAATAAACTTGGGGATTTGAAGAATAGGATCTAAGGATGAAGATGGAGGATGGGATTAGATTTGGGGATCAAATCCAATACCTTAAAATAATTTTATTTGATTAAAGAGGCTTATCTATTCTTAAGGTAGCAAGTTGTTTGAAAAAATGCCTCAAAGAATTGTGGTCTCATGGTGATGGAATGGCATTCCATCACCATGAAACCACATTTCTTCAAGGAATTTTTTCAAACAACTCATTGCCTTGTCTATGCTATTGCTTTCTATTGTTCTTTGATAGTTTTTTTTTCCAAGCATCCATAGTTTGTTGGAAAGCACCTATTTTAGGCTCTTAGCCATAGCAACAAGGGAGTGAATTGTTTGATAAAATGCTTTGGTAGACATGTTTGGAAAATGTGGTAGCATCGACAAGGTGGTGAGATTTTTGAAAAAATGCCTCAAAGAAATGTGGTCTCATGGTGATGGACATCACCATGAGACCACATTTCTTTGAGGCATTTTTTCAAACAACCCATTGCCTTGTCTATGCTATTGCTTACTATTATGCTTTGATAGAATTTTTCCAAGCATCCATAACATAGAAAAGGTAGTGAACTATTTGAAAAAATTCCTCAATAAAATGTGGTCTCATGGAATGCCATGACAAGAAAATGCAATTGGAAGTTGCTCCTAGTTATTAGTTATGCTATGTGAAGTAATTGCATCATTGCTTATGTTGACTTTCTAAAAAACTATATTGTAATTAAATTTTTGTCATCTATCAACATCTAGTTATTAGTTATCCAATGTGAAGTAATGCTTTGAGTTTGAAAGATGTGCAATGCAATGTAATCAACGATATGAATATACACTACACAAATCTATTAAGTACAATTCATTAGTTAAACTCTTTATTCTATTACCTGAGTGAAGGTTTGAACTCCACCACCACTAGGAGGTGTTGCTACGAAATCTCTAAAATTAACCTATTCAATATCCAAAATCAGATATTAGAATACCATTCATATAACAATGTTATTCACATGTATTATTTATAATTGTTTACTAGTTACATACCTTAGTAGTAGATGTTATGGAGTAAAAAGGAGGTGGAGGGCTGGTGAAAATAGTATGCACACTATGACCTTCAAATTTTATTACAATCATTAAAATAAATTAGTTAATCTTGAATTTCAAAAGTGAAATTTAATAAATTAAATTCAATAAACGTGCTAAAATTCACTTGAGTATCGAGGTCGAAAGCCTCATTCAACATGGCATCTATCATTGCCAACTGGTCAACTACAGATCTAGCCTGCACACCAACCTCCTAACTATATGTGGGGTCATACGTACAGGTGGACTTGCAAGCCTAACAAATATGGGGTGGAACCCCATCCCTTGAAGTCTCCCCTGTATACTATAGGACTTGTACACTTGATGATACTCTAGGTCAGAGAACTAATAGAATGTAGAATGTCCACCCAACACTCTCCTTCATGATAGACGAGATAACAATGTGCTCATAAACTAGTCTAGTGAGTGCTCATCTTGCAAGCCATTGATGATTGAGAAGTGCACTTGGTCTATCTTGTGTCGACCCACCACCTCTCCCCTAGAAGTCTCACATATCAAAATAGTTGGGGATTTTGTTGAGGAAAATCTCATAGTAGAGTTTCCTCAAGAAATATTGGGGGATCTTGGTATTGTTGCATGGAGGATGGTCAAAAACCATCCACCACCTCTTCCAAAAATTACGCTTTATCCCTTGGTGGTTGCACCAATGGATAGGAAACCTCTTGCTTGTAAGGTCAAGAGTTTTATTTGTACATGGGTTGGTGAATAGTGAATACAAGTCATATTTTGTAATTTTGTAATTTTTTACTTGTTTGTAGGATAGTTTATCTGCATGGAAATATCTATACTCCCGCCTCTTATTTGTCGAACCACTTTATTTCTTGCTAATTACATCTACATGTGTTAACATAGCTTGAAGTCAATTTGCAAGCGTGGTTCTTTCTAAGGTTAAACTTACAGGATCGTTCAACCTTGCAATTAACTCCTCAATTTGTTTTTTTTTATTTTCAATTTCCCCCATTAAATTTTGTTGAGTTCTAGGAGGATGTTGAGGAATTGTTAGAGGAGTTTGTTGCTGTGGTTGTTCATCAGAATTTTGTTGGTGTGCTTGTTCATGAGGAGGAGAATCAAGTGGATTTTCAACTCTTGAAAATTAAAGAAATTAACATAAAAAACATATTAAATCTACTTATTTAAAAATAAATTTAGAAAAAAAAAAGCTTACTCCTTTGATCTCCCCATCGACATGGCGGCATTATGGCGAAGAAATAATAAAGATTTAGTGAAGAAACTATCGAATTTGGGGTCTCCACAACACAAGCATACCTTGGAAGGGTTTGCAGGTCGCAGATGAAGGAAATATGATAGTCTAAAAATGAATTGGATTTGCTTTTTTTCTTTTCTTTTATAACAACTCATAATGCGATCACGTTATAACTCGAGAGTGTGTTATAAGTTTAGTGTGATCAAGCCTTAGGCTTGGTCACACCAAGCCATAACACATTCACATTATGGCTTTTCATTTAAAAAAAAAAAAGTTGGCTACTTTTTGGCCCCCCAACTTTTTGCACCCTCCCAATGATCTCATCAACAAGCATCCAATATCCCCTACAAGCTCATTGGTCTTCAAAATCCTATGGAAGCTTGGAAGATGATAAATCATAATGTGGGTTTTAGTCCTAGCAAGGAACACAATAAGAATACCCTGATTAACTTGGCTAATAGCTTCATCTAGTGGAACTTGGAGCATAAAGGAAAAAACAAGGATGTTCCCTAGGCACAAAAAGGGATTTAAACCTTTAAGAATGTCCTATCTAATGGACAATTGAAAAGGATACAACCTACCCAATCAAGCTGGAGAACAAACTCAACCTTAAAAGAGGTTTGTAAATATATGCAATTCCCCTCCAATTACAAGGATGATAATAAAAAAATAGACTTTAGATGGCATGATGGCACATCACTCTCTGGCATACAAAAAATAAAATGATTTATAAATCCTTAACTAGTTTTGTAGCACTTATCGAACATCTTAACAAAACTTGGGGGATCAACTTAATTGATAAATATTGGTATGTTGTCTTTAATGATGTATGGTATAATGTGAAAGAGCTTAAGAAGGCCTGCTTTAGATGGCTAATGTTATTACAAAAAGTTCCATTTAAGACTAATCATGCTGATGTTGATATATGTAGCATTTGTAGAGTTCTTGAATCTATTAATCACATTTTTTGATTTGTTTTTATGCAAAATAAATCTGGAAGATATTCTGTAATGAGCAAAAGATTTGGGGGAAAATGGGAAAATTAAATGGGAAGATATTCTAATCAAGAATGAGAAAATATTAGAAAAGGAATGTAAATTATTTTGGTTTTGTCTATCAACTGAAATACTCTAGTACGTCTAGAAGGCAAGGAATGGAGTTAAGTTTAAAGGGTGTAGGAGGATGCTTATTGAGTCATAAAAAAGACTCAATATTTTCAATATTGCTTTGCAAGTGACTATAAAAATAGGAATCTCAATGTTTTGAAAATTTGTGAAGCTGATAGGAGAAGGGATTGTTAGGGTCCACAAATATGAAGTCAAATATTGACACACTTGGCACCATAATCATGAGGACACTAATTTTTTTGGATGCACTTAGGGAGTTTCAAAAGATATTCAACAAGGTCATAGATGGAAAGCTAAAAAAGAAGAAAGAAACACATGGAGCAATGTTACATGTGAATGAAGGTGACAACCTGGTCATAGAAGCTAGATCCAATGGAGAGATATCAAATCTAGGGAATCCCATTGGGATGACATGGAGGACTATAGCCAAAGCATGAACATATAAGCTTTAGTGATAAAGCATTTTGTGCAAGATGAATAGTAGTATATGATGAGCCTTGTTTGTAATTTTGTATATGTTAATCAAATTTTGTAGTTATGATCCAACAACATATTTACTGTTTGTATATGAGGTATCTTTGTACAAGTAAAACTTTTTAATCCTTATATAGCATATAGTAAGTTTTCTACATGAAATAGATGATGTAAATTTGTGCATACAATAGTAGCTATATAAAACTAACCTATTGTAACAACAATCAAATTCCATGTATAACTGAGCTTAAACTATCATTAATACAATTTTTTTTTGAGACTGTAATTTGGGAATAAACACTCTTAGTTATTTTAAATCATATAAATGCATATAAATTTGATGATCAATCTTGATCTACATGCACTCTCTAATTTTTAAAATTTTCATTAATTTTTCTCTTGAATGCATGTTGTAGAGTAAATATAATCCTTTATAAATTTTTAGTTTGCCCAAAATCTAGAATTCAAAAATCTTGATTAAATTTTGGGATAAAAATGGATACTACCATCATCGAGCCATTAAATTTAGCCCTGATTTGGTCTATAGTTATGAAGGAAATAAAATATGAAGAGTTAACACAAAGGAGTATATCGAATCTCATAAGTAACCTCCCTCATTCTAAGAAACTAGTTGGCCATTTCTAAATTTCAAGAGATTGCATTTGGTGATGGAAAGAGAAATATAAGAAAACCACAACCCTAAATTGTAATTTATCACCCATCCTTGTTTGTAGTAATACAAAGAAGTTCCTTGCAAATGGATAAAAAATAAAAGATAAGAAAATGACAAGTTAGCATCAATCGACTCAGGTTACTATGGACAAAGCTCCCACTCCCTAATGAAAGCACAAAGAGACTAGACAACAAGATATGGCATGGATTAGTCCCCATACCAATAGATAATCACTAAGAACCAACTAAGAGCTACCCAAGAAAGACACCAATCGATACATCCTCACATTGGCTACTACCTCAATCTATTCATAGTAAATGAAAAGTTGATATGAAAAATTTGTAATTTTAGGGCTACTCTATTCTTGAACTTGAGATAAGATTTTTGTACTCTTTTAAATGAAAATATTGGATGCGAGTTAAAATTTATTTTCAGCCGTAGGGCGAGGAGGATTTCCTGAAAGTTTTTTTTCTCAAGTGAGACAAATTTCTCGAGAACCAAGACCTTTGTGTAACAGATAAAAACATAATTGTTTTAGAATGAAGTAGAACACAAATAAAAATGATCCAAACTCTTACATATTCCAAAAATTAAAACTCATAGTGACTTACTTCAAGATTCACCACAAATTGTGTTGTGCTATCAATGATCCAATGAAAAAAAAGGGAAGAGTTTGGCTAATAATAATAAAATATTAAAAAAATTAAGATTTTTATTAATTAATTGAGTTGAGGTTGTTTGGAGAAGATAGAGGAATAAAACAAATAAAAGTGTAGAGGAAAGTTTGAGAATGTTTAGTTATATTTTCATTGTAAATAAAGTTTTATAAAAAGGTAAAATATCTCGTGTTTTTATTTCAATTATCTTGTAAAAATGTATTGTAATTTACTTTCTATTAAAACTTAAAGCATGTTTATGGAAAATTTATTAACACCAATCCAAGAAAAAATATTATTCTAATACTTTATCAATTGTGCAAATTTATGTGTTAATTTGAAAGATTATGAGACTGGAAGCTATAAATGGTTAATTGATCACCATAGGATCTCTATTCTTCTTATATGTCTTCTTATGTTCTAGCTACTATATCTACTTATACTTCTACTTATTTTATCTATAAGTTCTCCAAACTAACCTTCAAAAATAATAATCCTAATAACAATTTCTTAAAGACAAAACCAAAGCCCAGTGTCAATATTCTTGATCCATCTCTCGATCCTTCCTCTTCCAATGTAATCTCTTTCAAACCACAATCCAACCATTGCTTCACTAGAGATGACTCATTCTTATCTATCATGAATCAATTATTAGCAACTAATCTACTTACATTTCTTCCCTTGTGACTCAAGTAGACACTTCTCTTCCCCTCCCTTAGGGATATAACTCCAATGTATATTACTAATATGATCATGTATTGAGGCATGACACTAGGAAATGTATGGATTTATGAAACAAGGTGCAAGAATTAATTTATACTAGCATTATACATGTTGAGGAGTATTGATAAGGGAAATAAATCTATGATGCCTCCTTATTAGAAGCTACATGCATATATTAACACATTCCTTCATTACAAATTTTTTTTTTTTAAAAGGAAGGGGTAAAATTTTTATTCAATCAAATCCAAAGTACAAAGCAAAGGCCAGAGGCCCACCAAACCAAGACCACCACCAGAAAAACCAACCACCCCATTACATATTCCTATCTTCCACTAATAACCTCTCTAAGGTCTCATGATAATCAAAAGGTAACTCCTCCCTTCCACTAATATCCCAGCCATCCACATTCTCAGAGGCCCACTTCGCCAGATGATCAGCCACTCTGTTCCATTCTCTAGGGATATGACAAAAGGAGACAAAAACCAAGGAACTACAAAGACTCATAATCTATCTGACAGAGGCTAATTGCCAACTAACATCATCCAACCTCTGGTTGTTTAGCATATCCACCACAATCTGAGAATCAGACTCACAAATGATCCTCCTCCAACCTAAAGAGCAGCCACGCTCAATAGAAATCTTAATAACAAGGGCCTCCATCAGATTATTAGAGTGTTGACCCTTGTAAAAAGAAAAGAAAAAAACCACACCACCATCATTACCTCTACCAATACCCCCGACCCCAGCATGACCAGGGTTCCCACGGGAAGAACCATCAGTATTAATCTTAAGAACCCCCTCAGGGGGAGGTGACCACCTCCCATCTCGATAGACCCATTGCTTGGCATGATGGGGTCTTCTCCCAGCAATGTTTCCCCTTTTATTATCCCCCAGGTTCAAATTCCGCAAAATAGCAAGATCACCCTGATCAATATTTTCAGTCATATCGCACTTAGCAGAAATAGTCTCCTGAAGCCTGCTAATTATCTTCTTCCACAATTGAAAACTTCCCAATTTGGAACCACAAAAAAATCTACGGTTCCTCTCTAGCCAAAGGTTACAAAGAATCAAAATAGGCCCAACAGACCAGGCCACTTGCAAGAAAGAAGTCTTTGCAGGAGACCTACCAAGACATTCCCAAAAATCAATTAGGGAGGTAGCATGAATACAGCCATGATGCCAAGCCTCCCACCATCTATGCCATATCTCTTTAGAAAAAGGGCAAAGAAAGAACAAGTGAGAGGTACATTCCTCACTATGTGAACAAAGGAAGCAGATAGACGGTCCCTAAAAGCCGCGCTTGCGTAGATTATCCCAAGTGAGGCACTTCTTCTGAGCAACCAACCATAAGAAAAAATTACATTTTGGCCAAGAAAAGTTGTCCCAAACCTTCTTCCACTAGTGCACCTTAATAGGACCATGTAAGTTCTTGTCAAGCATAGCATAGCCTTGAGCAACTGAAAATTTACCTTTTGGGCTCAGACTCCAAGCCAAAACATCCCTCTCATTAAGGGAGCTGTAGAGCCAGCCCTCCAAAACTCTAATAAGAACAATACGATCCTCATCTGAACCACCCATGGGCCTCTCTTGCGGGTCCTTCCAACAAGCTACCATCGCCTAACCATTCGCTTGACTGTTTTAAAATGCTCCACCTTAATCCAACCCGCCTTAGAAAAAATATGGCACAGAGGCCAAAGCTGAGGGAAACTAGAAAGAACGGGAGGGTGGCCATCCAAGAGTCCTGCCAAAATAGTGCATCAGAGCCTCTATTACAAATCTAGAAGAGACTCTCCTTAATCAACTGAGCGCCCTTCTTAAGGGTATCCCAAATACCAGAACCTTTACCCAACAAAGCAAGCCGCGACACATCAAGGCTATCAGCACCAGGAAGATACTTGTGAGCAAGAATCCTGGCCCAGTCTTGATCCTGATTGTTGCACCACCTCCAGTATAGCTTGGCAGCCAAGGCCATGACAACAAGAGCCATAGACCTAATACCAAGGCCCCCAACATGCTTCGGCTTGCAGACACACTCCCACTTGACTAAACTCCACTTCGAGGAGAGAAGGTTTCCTGACCAAAGGAATTGCCGAGACAGAGCATCAAAATCCCTCACAAAGGTGGAAGGGGGAACCTGCACACAACACCTGTAAATGGGGAGAGATTGCACCACAACCTTTAGAAGAACCACTCTCCCAATAGAAGATAACCATCTGAAAGTCCAATGACTAACCTTACTCCAAATTTTTTCCAAAATTCCCTGCCAGTAATCTCTACATTGAGATCCCAAAGCCAAAGGGATCCCAAGGTACATCAAGGGAAGAGAACCGATCTGAAATCTAAGGATCCTAGCAATCCTGCTTTGAATAAGCTGAGGGGTATTAAAGAAATAAATGGATGATTTTTCATCATTAATGCACTGACCTGAAGCCTTCAAATAGATGTCTAAGGCACTCCTGAAATTCATTGCCTCACTAATTCGAGCCATGCCCATCAATGCAGTATCATCCACAAACTGAAGATGAGAGTAGGAAGGAAGAGAATTGTTCCAGCTCCAACCTTGAATAAGACCCTACCTCACCTGAGATTTAATGAATCTTCCCAGACCCTCCGCCATGATAATGAATAAATAAGGAGATAAAGGATCCCCTTGCCGAAGTCCTCGATAAGCACTAAACAAATCTGAAGGCTCCCCATTAATGAGAACAGAGAAGGAAGATGAGGTCACACAACTAAGAACCCAAGTCACCCACTCCACATTGAAGCCAAATGCCAAGAGAATTTTTTGTAAGAACTCCCAGCTCACCCGATCATAAGCTTTAGCCATGTCAAGTTTCATAAACATAGCCTTCTCCTTAGAGTTAGCCATAGAATGAATAGCCTCCATACATTCCTTCAGTACAATCAATCAAATGATTTGGATCATATTCTTGAGGTTGTTGATTTTCCCCCTTGTTATGAGGAGTCTTTTGTACTTCCTCCTAATTATCCCTTTTCTTCCCCTATTGATGAAGAGCGAAAACTCCCTTTTCATAAATTTGTCAAATCCCTAAAACTAACCAGGTAGTTTGATGCTGAAACACAAATCTTCTAACATCTTTGGTTTTTTAATCAAAGAAATAATTTTGATTTTGATTTCACCCAATTCATATACTAAAATAGATTGATTCAATATAAAAACTTTTATTCATTGGATTCTCCCATCAATTCTATGCAATATTTACACTGACAATAATTATAAACTACTCTTGTCTCAACATACAAAAAACTAGTTAAAACAGAGCAAGTTCACCCTTCTCTCACTCTATTGACATGCTCATTATCCTTCACCTAGTTCCGTCTAATCATTTTTGTGCCCACACCAATCTTCACTTGATGCTTCTCTTTCTCTCACCTGCACTCTTACTTTCCTCAGCTGCACATTAATTCTACAAGCTGGGCTTTTTTCTTGTTCGCCCCTCTTTCTCACGTCAGACTCCTAGGAAGTCTCTTATTTTTTTCAAAAAACTTCTGCCTTTGTTTCCAATCGATTCCTCTATTAGAAGATGAAAAGACAAAACATTTAATTCAAATTTCCAAGCCACACAGTTATTAGTCTTTTCAAAGTTTATATTAGTTTTTTTTCACTTCTCCAATGCCCCTTCATGGTTTGGTTTTTAATTCAATTTAACTTGTTGATTCTTTCAAACAACAATTTGATTCTTTTAGTTTCCTATCTTCTTTCAAAACCAAAATTCATTCCTTCATAAGCCACACCCTTTGTGTGTTCATTTTTATTTCAAAAAAATGAGCTAATTTTATTTTCAAATTATAATCAATCATTGTCATCGGTAACTACCCATTAATGAACAAATCTGTCATAATCAAGAATTTGTTGCCCTTTAAATTAAATGCCAAGTCGAGATTCCCTTCAATTTTACTATGTTGATTTACATACGCATCAATCAAGGTAATTGTAGCTACATTGAACAAAATATTTGTTTCTAGATAAAGGTTACAAAATTCAGCTTTACATCTACCAAATTATTCATTTGAAAGCATTGACAAATCCATAGAGAGAAACCAAATTAAACCAAAACCAAGACTATAGAAAACACATCAACAAATTTTTATTTATTTTTGGTTGGTTTTGATTGCTCATTCACCCACGTGCTCCTGCACTAGACACGCTAGGTAAGTGAAATGTTCCTTGAGTTGATAAACTCAAGAACATTGAAAGGTGCATGGGATGGTAATCCCATGTTTGTTTTTAATCCATAGTTGCTCCTTGTCTATGGAAGCCTTCTCCCTTCTCTTGTTCTACTCAACCTCAACACCCAAACTACCTCCACTTGTGTTATCCCATTTCTCTCAACAACTTCCTACCACATGCCCACATTGGTGACCACCACATTCTTTTGGGTTTCTACTCTTTATTCCTTTATTGTGTTGCTGCAATAAATTAGAATTCTATTTGTCCTTTCCTCTTGAAATCTT
Source organism: Sequoia sempervirens (assembly GCA_007258455.2). NCBI lineage: Eukaryota > Viridiplantae > Streptophyta > Pinopsida > Cupressales > Cupressaceae > Sequoia > Sequoia sempervirens. Next base: position 11,688 of record VDFB02372738.1, on the reverse strand, counting down.
CCCTTTGAATGGATGCAAATCAAGTTATACTCAAAACTTTTCTCTTCCTATACTTGTTGCTTCTCTGCACTGCAACAAACAATTGAGTTGGAATATTTTATCTATTTCTCCTTCTCTTTCAGAGAATTCAACATATACTCTTTTCCACCTTTCAGATGGTATAAACATTCTTCCTACCATCATAGATGGCTTCCCTATCAAACTACCATGGTCTACCCAACAACACATGACACACAGTCATAGGCATCACATCACACAAAACCTCATCTTTATAAGAACCAATTTGAAAATTAATTAAACACTATTCACTTACAGTCATTTCGTGTCCCTTCTACAACCAAGAAATTGTGTACAAACTAGGATGCTTACTCCTTTTCAAACTTATTTTTTCTACCATCTCCTCTAAAACTAAGTTATCCATACTACCACTATCAACAATAACTTTATAGCACTTACCTCCAACGTTGCACATAGTCCAAAAGATATTCATGGGATGGTTACTCCTCCATCATCTTTGGATTCACCAACATTCTTCTTATCATGAGATATTCACCTTCTTATAGGTCTGCTACTTTCAGTGATGCATTACGTTCCTCATCTTCTTGTTCCAAGTGGTTTCTTGTTGCACTCTTCTTGCCGCCCTCCTTTATTTGATGACACTCAAAATAACGATGACCAACTTCTCCACATTGGTAACATCTAAATGGAAACCCCCTGCTACTACTACCACATCCTCTTGCTGATACCTCATTTTCTTTGGTGTTTTGGCCCACCTCTTTACTTATTTGGGCTTGAATTCTTCTTCAACTCGCTTTCATTTGCTACTGCTCACTTGTCCCTTTTCAGTTGCAAATCTTCCCTAACTTTTGGAATTGTTTATTTGTCTTCTCATTAATTTCTCCTCATCCTTCAATGCATATTGGTATGCTTCTCAACTATGGTGATTTTCAACATACTCATCTCATCCTAAATATGTTAAACCGTAAGCCATTCACATACCCGACTACCTTCTCTTGATCAATTTCATGTTTTCCAGATTGAATGGCTAGCTTGTAAAACTCCTCCGTGTAATCCTTTACACTCATTTCTTTTTGCTTTAGATTTTGCAACTTCTTAAATAGCTCCATCTCATAATATCTAGGTATGAATTTGTTTTTCAATTTCATCACCATCTGGTTCCACCTTGTTATCTGGGTATCTCCATCCATTTCCCATTCTCTCTATAACCCTTTCCACCATAAAGAAGCATGCCCTTTCAATTTCATTTGGGCTATCTTCACCCACTGCAAGTCTGTAATTTCCTTCAATTTGAAGTGCTCCTCCAGCTCTCCAATCTAATTGATCAAATCTTCTAGATTTAATGTCCTATAAAAATTTGGTACATCCATCTTATTAGTCTTCATTATTCTTGAGAGAGCTCTTCCTTGCTCTTCCTCTTCTATTTCTTCCTCATTCTCGGGTTCTCTTTTATTTTAAGCAACTTACCTTCCCTCATTTCTAATTTCATCCATTATCATGTCTCTAAATTTTTCAAGCATTGTCTCTAATTTGGGTCTTCCTCTTTGTGGTGACATCTCTTCCAATCAACGACTTTAACTCTCAACTATTTAGGACTCCACACACACACCCACAACAATTCTTTTGAGCTCTCCACAACCTTTACTCACTCCCATAGATCCTGGTGGATACTCTCCATGCTTAGGATTTCCTTCTTTGATACCAATTGATGAAGAGCAAAAGTCCTTTTTCATAAATTTGTCAAATCCCTAAAACTAGTTGTAGTTTGATGTTGAAACACAAATAAACGATATAAAAATCGATTGACATCTTCATTTTTTTAATCAAAGAAACAATTTTGATTTTGATTTCACACAATTCATATACTAAAATAGATTGCTTCAAAATAACAACTTTTATTCATGTAGCGTAGAAAATTGGACGCTCTTGGAAAAAGAGACAATTTCATGCTTAATTTGGACCTACTTTTGACTACCCTTGCATTAATCATTCTTCAAAACAACATTTATAGGCCCCTAAGACCCACTATTTTTGATCTAGAGGCCCATTTCACTTAAAAAGCATACAAATCTTGACAAATAATACTTAATTCGTTCATATCTCAAAAACCCACCTCCAAAAACCACAAGAGGGACCCATTCGGCACCTTGGGCGAATGAGTCCCCTCTGGTGGGACCCATTCACCAAGGGTGGAAAATGAGTCCCTTTTGGGGCAGGGAATTTCACTGACTTAATTCAAATTTTCAATGGATGTTGACCTCTTAGGTCTTAATAATAGGAAAATTAGGTATTGATGCCTATAAATATACATTTTTAGGTCATTTTTCACATCTCCTAGTCATTTTTACAAAGAAAATTCAAAATTCAAGTGTTGAGAATCTTCCACAAGACATTTCATTAGCATTTCTCTAACAAAGTTGAAGCTTTTGGATAGAAAGATAGTGTTTTTTCAAGTCTTCAAGTTCACTTCTCATTCAAGATCCAAAATTGCAAAGAGTTGATCATGGATGCCTATGGAGAGTCATGGATAAATCTAGGTTGAGGATATGCAACTAGCCATCAAATCACACCTTATGACTTGATTTCAAAGTGATTCCATCTTCCATTTTCTCTCTATCTTTAGATTTAAGGTTTGCATGCCATTTACATTCATTTGAAATGTTGTAGGGTTTCTTGGATTGAAGTCTTGCATCATTCAAATCACATTTACTTATCTTATTCTAGCATATTAGAATAGGGTTTTGTCTTACTTCAAAATTTCCTAGTCTTAGACATAGTTAGGGCTAGGGTTTTATGCATATTTTATCTATTCAAGGTTTAACTACCAAATTATGGGTTTGACCAAGGAAAACCCCCCATTAGAAAATAAATTTTAAGCTATTTTGCAGGTGTTTTCATAGATTCAGATCCAAGTTTCTATCAAGAAGTGCTATGCAGGTGACAAAGTGCAAATCTGAAACTTGAACTTTCAAAAAATAGAAAAAGGACTGATTCACCATGGATGGAAAATGAGTCCCTATGGAGGTTTTTGTCATAGCAAAGTGTAGATTCTAGTACCTGCTTGGCAGAAACAAGATTCTAGGCAGAAACCCTAGTCTGGGACTGATTCGCCTAGGGTGGCGAATGATTCCCAGTCACTCAAAAAATCAACATTTCCAAATTTTTAGAGCTATTGTTAGGTCTTCAGAGTTTCCAGGTGCCTGATACTTATCTCCTGTTACTTTTATTTTACTATATTTTCATTTCTAGGGCTTCTTTTAGATCTTTTCATACTTGTTTGCATATCACAGCATGTTTTCAAACACTTCATATTTCTTAGGTTTTGCATAAATAATCAATCCATTTTATCAGTTTGTTACATTTAGATCATTGCATTTAGGAATATTTTCATTGTACTTGCATTAGTTTGAGTGAACCACCTAGATTTTTGGGGTCTATCTCTCTCCTTTATGTGAAAAACCCTAATTGAGCAAGAGAGTCATAACACCTTACACCCACAAAAATCTATGGTTTAATTCATTCGATTATACTATCAATTCTATGCAATATTTACACTAACAATAATTACAAACTACTCTTGTCTCAACATACAAAAAACTATTTAAAACAAAGCAAGTTCTCCCTTCTCTCACTCTATCGGCTTGCTCATTATCCTTCCCTTAGTGCCTTCTAATCACTGTTGTTCCCACACCAATCTTCACTTGGTGCTTGAAATATTTCTCACCTACGCTCTTACTTCCCTCAACTGTGCATTAATTCCATAGGCTGGGCTTTTTTTCCTGTTCGCCCCTCTTTCTCACATTGGTCTCCTCAGAAGTCTCTTCTTTTTTTCAAAAAACTTCTGCTTTTGTTTCCAATTGATTCCTCTATTAGAAGATGAAAAGACAAAAAATTTAATTCCAATTTTCAAGCCACAAAGTTATTAGCCTTTTCAAAGTTTATATTATTTTTTTTCACTTCTCCAGTGCCCCTTCATGGTTTGGTTTTTAATTCAATTTAACTTGCTGATTCTTTCAAACTATAATTTGATTCTTTTAGTTTCCTATCTTCTTTCTATAGACACTGAAAATATACCGATTGATCCTATACACCCGATCCTAATCTTGCTAACACTAGTTTATCCTGAATCATCTCCTTTGCTTGTCATTTAATTAAATAATATTTATTTAATTAAATTCATCACATTTCATCTCTTAATTAAACAAATCATTAAGTCATAGTCTCCTATTAATTAAATAAATCACTTTGTTTAATGAATCATATAGTCCCTCTTTTAATTAAATAATTCATTTTATTTAGTTAATCTCTAAAGTCATCTCATTTTAATTAAATAAATTAATCTTTATTGATTTAAAGCTAACACCATCCTCTTTAATTAAATAAATCAAATCTTATTTAATTAAGTCTAAAATTATTATTCCTCTCATTTTGATTTATTTAAATCCAAAAATCTAAATCAAATGGTCAAATAAGCTAATCTCCTTTAAATTAATCAAATCCTGATTAATCTTAGTCTTAATCCATCAAATCCTCTAGATTTTGCAACTTGCACATGAAAATCAATTTAATTGATTTATAAATCATCTATTTTCATTCAAAAAAGGCATTAAAGATGGAATATTCCTCAAATTTGAAATCTCCCCCCAAAAGGTCTTGTCCTCCAAAAATGGCATTTAACATCTCTTACAAGTCCTTTTCTTGAGCCATGTGACATTAACTTCACCTTTCACCTCATCCTTCAAGCCATCTTTTGAATTTGAATCTCCCCCCTCTTTGCACATTCTCCAAAATGTGCTCAAGCTTCCTCCATTCACATCTTGACAAGTGGTACTTGCCCATTGGATGTTGAATGATCCCACATTCATCCGTTTTGCTCATTCCTTCATCTTGTTCTTATATTTATAGAAGGCTTCTCTTTGTATTTTGTATCCACAATTTGAGCAAACTTACTATACTGAAATCCATACTCAAGCATAGCAATTCTCATCCATTTCATCATGTCTTAGCTAGGTTATGTAGGTTTTTCATCTTGGAGCTTCATTGAATCTTCAACAAAATGGATCACTCTTCATCATTCAACAACATTGCATCATTGGAGTTGGGAAAGGGCCAAATTTCACATCAAATTGACACAAATTCCCCCATGGGATCAAGATTTTTCTTGTTTAATTAGGATTCAATCTATTTTATTTCTTTCTTATTGTGTTCTTCATTTCATTTCCTAATTTAAGCTTTGTAAATGGATTTCATGGGGAACTTAGATTCTAACTTGCATTTAATTTTCTAATGTATGTGTTTGTTGTGTTTTGTAGGTACTAGGATCTTGGTTCATACACTTTCAAAACCAAAATGCATTCCTTCATAAGCCGCACCCTTTGTGTGTTTGTTGCTATTTAAAAACAAATGAATCTATTTTCTTTTCAAATTATAATCAATCATTGTCACCGGTAACTACCCATTAATGAACATATTAGTCACAATCAAGAATTTGTTCTCCTTCAAATTAAATTCCAAGTTGAGATTCCCTTCAATTACTATGGTGATTTACATATGCATCGATCAAGGTAATTGTAGCTACATCGAACAAAATATGTTTCTATATAAAGGTTGCAAAATTCACCTTTACATCTACCAAGTTATTTGTTTAAAAGCATTGACAAGCCTAGAGAGAGAAACCAAAATAAACCAAAACCAAGATTGCAAAAAACACATCAAATTTTTTTAATTTTTTTTGGTTGGTGCCGATTGCTCATTTTCCTGCATGCTCCTGCACCACCTACATAGCCTCTTTTTTCTCTTATGGTGATTTTATTGGTGGATTTTATGCCTAACCTTCTTCCTCCTTTACTACTCCCCCTATTACATTGTCTTCTTATGATATCTCAATGAATGGATATCATGTGCCTCTATTTATTAAAGCCTCAATTATTGGCCAAATCACTAATGAGATTCTAATGGACATGCACTAAAACTTCAATATAGTTACAAAGGAGTGTCTATACAATGTCCTACACCATTAAGACACTTATGTCACTTGCATTATATCATTCAAGTGTTCTAATGGAACTTTCATCTTGATGTATTAGGATGTGTCATTCTTCCAATTAAAGTCAATCTAAAATTCTTGGAAGTTTTATTTCACATAATTCCTACTTCTGACCAATTATTCGTTCTCTTAGGATGCCCTTGGGTTGATCAAGCCCAAGTTGTGCCTTCTATGATCTACAAGTTCCTTTAAAATTTTATTCATAATGACAAGATGATTTGTGCCAAAACATGAGTATAAAGCTCATTATAAGTTTGGCAACCCTTCTATTAAATTTTTTATTCCCTAACCAACAAACCCTCTTTATGCACAACACAACATAATATTCAACCTTTATGAGAGTTATAGGAACCAAAAGTCCTACATTTTTATCTATAATCTAAATCGTGGTATTCCTCTTTTGAGTCTATTATTCCTAATGAACATACTCGTAAAGTGTTCAACATATGTGAACCCAATGATGCATCCCTAAATCATACCTAATCCCACCATTCATCCTCATAGACTTCCTCTCTAACCTCAACCACATTACCAACCAAAATATAAGCATCCTCAAAAGTCTCTTAATATCCCTCCTCCTAGCCCTAAACCTCAACCTCCCCTATGAAACCCCAAACCCTTGTAGTTCCTCCTCCTCCTAGTCTTCCTCCATTACATGTGTACTATCCATCCTATCCTTCAACCTCCTACACATTACCACCCCCATCTCCCATTTAAGCAAGTATATAACCCCATTTTACCCCTAGACCTAGATTTTGAGAACATAAATGCAATCTTATCAAAACTTCTAACCTTGTGGTTCCCTTCACCAGATCACTTTCAACCTTCACAAGATCCTATTGTTGTTAGTTCCATTATTATTTATTAGGACTGATTACCCCCTATTTTTTATTAGCTCAATTTAAAAAAAAACATCAAATCCATCATTTGGCTGATTGATAACCTATGTTTCTCTATTGTCTTCAGGATTAGTTATCATTTGAGCATGTTCAAAGGTTGTATTATTAGTTGGTTAATTTATGGCCCATCTTCATAATTCATCAAATTCAATTTATAATGCCTGAGTCCAATTGGTTAGTACAAGTTGATGATTCCAATTCCAATGTCAAGTGCTAGGTTGAAAATTATCTTATGTATACTTCTAATTATACTCAAAATAACCTCGTGCATTGGCAAAAAATTCAAAAACAATTTTAGGGGGATGTTCATGATGGTATTCAAAGAAATGTGACTAGTTTTTATAGCTATCACTTCTTAGTTTAGTAAAATTTAAAGTTTTGATTTTATTGGTCAAATTTCAAAAACTATTAAATTAAAATCCCTATTTTCTCAAAATGAAATTATTTTTCTAGGTTTTGGTCGTAAAAGTGTCTTTGTCATCTTGGAAAAAATTTAGGGTTAAATGTCTTACCAATAAAAAGTTACACATGTTCTCATTTTGTGGTGGTAGGGGTTGACTAGGGAGTCTATTGGAAAAGCATGTAGAATTAATTTAAAACTTTTTTAAAGTATTGATCTTTCATAAAACAAGTTTTTGAGCATTTAAAACTTTTATTGGTCAATAGCAAGATTGAGTCAGGTTTCATACATGATTCTTTTATTTAATGCTATTGCGCTCTCCAATTCACAACTCTTCCACTTTATTTTAATGATCTCATGCTCCCATTTTCTAAATACCTAACCTCACAATCTCCTTTAATTATCCCTTACTACCTCATTCAAAACTTCAAAACTATTTTTTATTAGCCGATAGGCTATTTGTTTGAAGTTTCTGTTGGGATTTTTGTCAGCCCAATTGTGAATTGGATTTTTCGGCGCATGCAAATATTTGTATATGTTGCTACCTATTACCTTTGTATTTTTTAATGCAAATAATAGGATATACAACAAAAAGAGTGAAAATGATTAACTACATATATGCATTGAATTTTCCCTTTGTCTACACATTTAAAAAACACATATGATTAGATATATATCCATATGTACACATGTATATATTTATGGTGACATGGAGCTTGGTAATTATGTGGGTTGGAGGTGGTGGAGTTGGTGTCCTTGATACACGGAAGCTGAATGGTAAGTGTTTGCTCACATGAGGGTTAATGCATTCTATCATTGTTGTACGATGGGGGAGGATGAAGTAAATGTGGGCGAACGAAGTAAATGCAATATTGAATGTTGCAATGTGCGAAAGTATACCTTGATTAATTTGCATTGTCGAAACAACCATTGAGGTGTTGGTTTCATATCAGACTATTGTAAAAATCATCGCCTTTAGCTCCATGGCTGGTTTGATAGTAGACTATTCCAAAAATTGATGGCTTCTGAATTGTTTTATGCCAGATTGAAAACTGTTGCTCTCTAGAATTTGTAAGTCATTTTACATGGGTATTTTGCATAGACGATTAATTTATTATTCATGTCTTCTTGTTATATGTTTGTATCTTTGGTGTTATACCCATTTTGGAGATTTGAAAGAAATTATCAATCTATATGGATGGAGAAATTGTAGTTAAATCTTCTTTCTTTCATCAAAAAATATGGTTAGGGTTAGTAATTTTTTCACCCTTGCTTTATTGTTTTAGTTATCTTTGTGCATCTTTGGCATTATACCAATTAACATAGGAGTAATCGTAGATTAACATAGGAGCAATTGTTTTTTTCCCTTGGTTTATTGTTTTAGTTATCTCTGTGCATCTTTCATTTATTGTTTGTAGTTATGTCTATGTATCTTTGGCATTGCACCCATTACCATAGGAGCAATTGTAGTTAAATATTCTTTCTTTCATCAAAAAATATGGTTAGGGTTAGTAATTTTATAGCCCTCCATTTGTTGTTTTAGTTATCTCTATGCATCTTTGTCGTTACACCCATTAACACAAGAACAATTGCAGATTAACATAGAAGTGATTGCATACATATATATATACAAAGGGTTAGTATGAAAGCATAAAAATATTAGAGATTAAATTAGTTTGGTGGCTATTCACTGTTATTCTAATAGCTCTTTTACAATTTCTCTATTTGTCTATAATATTTAGTGCTAAGTGATGTAGCTCGAATTTTCAATGAAGTATGTGGGTTTATACTCATTTTGCATAGATTATTGCTATCTATTGGCTTTAGGAGTTCTATTTAATGTGGCTTTGCGTTCATCTATGTTTCCTCATGTGTTTGAAGTTCCTCGTAACAAACTGTTCTTCATGATATTCTTTTTTCCAGTTGCTCATAACAAACTATTGATTATCGTAGTTTTCCTATTCTATTCTCCATATTTTATTGATGATATTATTGTTTCCTAATTTGTTCGAAGGAAAATTCATAATATCTTTTTAATCCTTATTGACCAATGAGCGATGTTTAGGAACATTCTTTGTTCAAGAGGTCAGGTCCATGTCGTGATAATAGATTGAAAATTGTTGTTTTCCAAAATATATGTCATTTTATATGGGTGTTTTACATAGATGATTAATTTATTGCTAATGTCTTCTTGTTATATGTTTCTATCTTTGGCATTATACACATTTTGGAGACTTCAAAGAGATTATGGCTCTTTATGGGTGGAGAAATTACAGTTAAATTTTCTTTCTTTCATCAAAAAAATATGGTTAGGGTTAGTAATTTTTTTGGACCTCGTTTATTGTTTGTAGTTATCTCTGTGCATCTTTGGCGTTATACCCATTACCATACTAGGATCAATTATGGTTAAATATTATTTCTTTCGCCAAAAAATATGGTTAGGGTTAGTAATTTTATCACCCTTGGTTTATTGTTTTAGTTATCTCTGTGAATATTTGGTGTTATACCCATTAACATAGGAGTAATTGCATATATATATAGGTAGAGGGTTAGTATGAAAGAATAAGCATATTGGAGATAAAATTAGTTTAGTGGTTGTTAAGTGTTATTCTAATAGCTCTTTTACAATTTCTCTATTTGTCTATAATATTTAGTGCCAGATAATAGGTTGAATTTTCATTGAAGTCTATGGGGTTACACTCATTTTGCACAAATTATTGCTACCTATTGGATTTAGGAGTTCTATTTAATGTGGCTTTCAATTCATCTGTCTTGTATCAATATGTTTCATGATATTCTTTTTTCTTATGTCTTTGAAGTTCCCCATGACAAACTGTTCTTCACTAGATTCTTTTTCCCAGTTCCCCATAACAAACTATTGATTGTTGTAGTTTGCCTCTTCTATTCTCCATATTTTATTCATGATATTTTCTTGAGGTTATGACAACAATTATATGATGCAATAATCTATGCAAAATGTGTATAACACCACATACTTAATTGTAAATTCGAGCTACATTACTTGGCATTAAATATTATAGACAAATCATTTATGCAAAATACCCATGTAAAATGACCCGTAGAAAATAATTGTTATTCTAACACCTCTTATACAATTTCTTTACTTCTCTCGAATATTTATTAACAAAGAAGATAGCTCAAATCTTGTATCAATATGTTTCATGATATTATGTTTTTCCTGATTTTCTTGAAGCTCCCTGGAACAAACTGCCCAGGTCTATTTATGTAGGAGATGGAGCTTGCTAATTGCGTGGGATCCATGGAAGTGTCTTATATCAATATGTTTCATTATATTCCTTTTACATCATTTGTTTCAAGTTCCCCACAAAAAACTGTTCTTCATGATATTCTTGTTTTCAGTTCCCCATAACAAACTGTTCATTATCGTAGTTTGCCTCTTTTATTCTCCATATCTTAAAGCTCTATTTAATGTGGGTTTGAGAACACTTGTCATTTTCCTCTGATTCTTAAGTGTTTTCCTAATAGGTCTTTTCCAATTTCTCTTTTTGTGTTCCATCAATATGTTTCATGATATTGTTTTTTTCTCAACTATTTGAACTTCCCCATAACAAATTGTTCTTCATGATATTCTTTTTTCTAGTTCCCCATACCAAACTGTTCATTATCGTAGTTTTCTAGTTCTATTCTCCATATTTTAAAGTTATATTTAATGTGGGTTTTGAAACATCTCTCATTTTCCTCTAATTGTTAAGTGTTTTTCTAATAGGTCAGTGAAATGCATGTATAGAATTGAGTTTGTAGCATATTCCTACTTACTTGAAATTCTATCACTATCTAGACAAGGTATAACCTCAAATTCTATGTAACATTTGGATTTTCAATTAAAAAATGAAGCTACTTTATTTGCCACTAAATATTATAGAAAAAAATATGGAAATTGTAAAACAACTATTAGAAAAAAAACTTAAGAATCATAGGTAGCACTGGAGATGTCCTGGTCGGCAGCGAATTGACTGGGGTTTTTTATGGTGCTATGGAGCTTGGTAATTATGTGGGTTGGTGGTGGTGGAGTTGGTGTCCTTGATATGTGAAAGCTGAATGGTAAGTGTTTGCTCACACAAAAGTTAATGCATTCTGCCGTTGTTGTACAATGGGAGTAGATGAAGTAAATGCTGGCGTATGAAGTAGATTGAATATTGAATGTCACAATGCGGGAAAGTATACTTTGATTAAGTTGCATTGTTGAAACAACCATTGTGGTGTTAGTTTCATAGAATTTTGTACAGGTTATTGCCCTCTTCTATTCTCCATGTTTTATTCATGATATTCTTTTTCCTTGATCT
>VDFB02372737.1:0-10984 GCA_007258455.2 Sequoia sempervirens | reverse complement strand
ATTGGGATAAGAAGACATGGATGTTGGATAAGAAAATTATGTAGAGGAAGGATATGATGGAGATGTAGGCGAGGAAGATAATGGATATCCCTTGTCAAAGGCAGCATAAGGAACATTATTAGGTGTGGATGAAGACGTAACGAGATAACTCAGAGGGGTGATTGGATTTTTGAAAGCGGTTGGGGAAAGCTTACTAGAAATGATAGCATCAAGGGGATCTATTTCATATACCTCTTGATCAACAAGACTCTCATTATTGTCGTCAATGTAATTAGGATTCCCCTTCACTACTATTTTTGGCTGCATTGGTGAACGATAAGGATTCATGATGTTAGGTTAGATGGATACAGATTAAAAAGATGGGAACAAATGATTAGAAGGAAAGAAAAGGTGATGAAATGATAAATAGGATGAATTTGAAGAAGAAGATCTTGGATGGCAATGGACTAAAGCTCAAATCAGGATTTAGGTTAAGCTCATATTGGGATTATATTAAAGCTCAAATTTATATTGGATTGAAGCTCAGATTAGGATTGGATTAAAGCTCAGATTGAGATTGGATCAGAAGATATGATAGGATTTATTCTAAACCAAGTTCAGGGGTTTTAACTAGAGGACGTAAGGTGCTGACAATCAGATTTTTGCCAGATTTGGTAGTTTTCAAAAATTGTCAAATTTTGCCATTTTAGGTAACTTCACATGCATATCTTTGAGACTCTCATTTTTTCCCAAAAGCTTCCAAAAACTAAGGTAGGATGAATTTCCAACTAACATCCTAAATTTGAAACATGATTTTTGAGTTATTAACAAAATTGACTTTTCAAAAACTAGAAAAAAACACTAAATTGTGATTTTGAGGATCAAGATGAAAGCTTCAAGCCCCAAAAATGTGTCGAAACGGGGGCCAACCAATTGAGGGTTGGTTAGGAATCCACATGCCACCTCATAACACAACTACCCATAAAATTTCAGCCCAAATGGACACCCAAGTCAAAGTTATGGCCTCTGAAAGTTTCTACATAAAAATAAAAAACCCTGAAATGAAGTTTGGGTGATTGGGATAGATGAACCAATGAAGGATATGGACTCTAATGATGTTCTAAGATGTACCTATGTCATTTGGTCGATGAAACGATGACTTTCAGAAAGTGTTGATGAATGGAAATGATGATGATGGGAAGACGAATGAAGGTCTGCTTTTGGGAAATTTTGCCTATCTAGGTGGAAAGGTCGCCCAACTAGGGTGCAAGGTCGCCCAACTAGGGTGCAGGGTCACCCAACTAAGCTGCAAGGTCACCCAACTAGGGTGCGAGGTAACCCACCCAGGGTGAAAGGTCGCCCAACTAGGGTGCAGGATCGCCCAACTAGGGTGCAAGGTTACCCAACTAGAGTGCAAGGTCACCCAACTAGGGTGCAAGGTCGCCTAACTAAGGTGCAGGATCACCCAAATAGGATGCAAAGTCACCCAACTAGGGTGCAAGTTCGCCCAGCTAGGGTGCAGGATCCCCCAACTAAGGTGCAAGATCGCCCAACTAAGGTGCAGGATCACCCAACTAGAGTGCAAGGTCGCCCAACTAGGGTGCAAGATCGCCCAACTAGGGTGCAAGGTCGCCCAAATAGGGTGTAGGGTTGCCCAACTAAGGGGCAAGGTCGCCCAACTAGGGTGCAAGGTTGCCCACCTAGGGTGCAAGGTTGCCCACCTAGGGTGCAAGGTCGCCCAACTAGGGTGTAGGCTCGTCTAAACAACTTTCGAACTTGCCTAAATCTAAAAACGGTCAAACGATGTCAATAAATGGGGTAACGGATTCACCGAATGGACAAACAAATTCTCCTAACAGGAAAACGGGCTCACCTAATGGGGAAACAAACTCACCGAATGGGGAAACAGACTCTCTAAACGGAGAAAAGGACTAACCGAATGGGGAAATGGACTCTTGTAACGGGGAACCAAACTCTCAGAATGGGGAAACAGACCATCAAAATGGGGAAAGAGATAAACGGATTGACTAAACGGAAAGAAAGATTAGTTGTTCAGGGTGCAAACTCATCCAATTAAGTTGCAAAATTACGTGTTTCAGGGAATGGGCGAATATGATGACTCTAGGGTTGACAGGGGACTGAAACAACAAGCACAATCGCCCAAGTATGAAGTAGTCTGCCCCAACTCAGAAGAAAAATCGCCCCTTTTGATGAAACAGGCGAGTGTGGTGGGTTGTTTGGCTGACTGACTAACTCAAACAAAGAGTAGAATCACGCCTTTAGGTGTTAGGCTCGCCTATCTTTGGGGTAGGCTCACCCAAGTAAGGTGCAGACTCACCTATTCTATGAAAGATGGGAGACTTGGAAAGGAACTGACTGTCAAATGACTCAGAAAGGCGGCAAGGTAACCCCTGTGGACAGCAGGTCCACCCCTATTAGTAGCAAGCTCTCCCTTGACAAAGGAAAACTCGTCCAAACAACAGACCTATACTAGACTTGGATGAAAAATAGCTAAGGAAAAGGATGAAAACATAGCAAACACCAAACAGAAGGCAAAGGAAAACTCGACCAACAAGACATGCACTGGTTTCGCACAAAGAAGACAATTCAAACAACACAATCCTAAGATTAGTAAGATGGGTGTGGCCAACGCGGTCCTCTATCTAGGTTGAACAAGGAAAACTAGGGAGTCATCGATATATGCACAGTACATGAGGCACAACCGTGAACACTAGCCCATCACAAGCGTGAGTCGAAAGCCCCAACAAGGTACTGGGAACTTGGACCAACTCTTCACATCTTATCTAGGTATCACCCTAGCTTCGATGTTTTGCCACACACGACGTGACTGGATTGGGGTACAGCTTTGGCTCTCCCCCCTTTATATACCCCACCGGTACACGTGGTTGGGATCATCCCTTGGGGTGATGAAATCCCCAAGCAGGTCCCACTAAAAGAAGACACTAAACGTTTTCAGCTAGTCCTCAAGCTCGGTTGAAGTGCAAGGGGAAAGCTTGAACGATCTAGTATCTCCTGGGTAACACAAAGGACTAAAGTGAACTATGATTTCTCTTCACCCAGGATCACCAAATGGCGCAATGGGATTAGATACGTCAATAGTCCACTTATAAGCATAGCAAAAAAAAAAATTGGACTCCCCCTAATTAGTTCTATGTGCCTAACTAGTATGAAAATAACAAACAAACTAAACTAACTATGTTGGGACTGATCGTTATGCAATAAAATATCAGTAGTCTAGATCTCTGACCTTGGACAAATGTGAAACAATTGCATAAATGTTCGTAAAACCAAGCACATTCACCGAAAAAATAGGATAGGGGGTTAGTTATTAAAGAAATAATAAGAAAGTTGGTGTGACATACTTTCTGTCTGGCTGACTAGAAGTTGTGCAACATTGTGAAATGTTAAGGTCGCCGAGACATTGTTGATGTCTTGCCGACTGGAGCTATCACTGTGACACGTTGTGTTCGGTGTAACCCTCTTTCGAGTGGGTTGGTCTGGCCAACAGGCCATTCTTATCAGATGTCGGGGAGACTCTGGGCGACAAGTAGTTTCAGGGAGAGGCATGAAGAATCGGTAAGAACTCTTGGCGACGGATGGTGTCTCACCGACAGCTTTATACTCAAAGTCATCAGGGAGAGACTTGAACACTCGGTAAGAGCTCTGGGCGATGGGTGCTTGTCTTGTCGATGCTTTGGCTATTGTCAATATGACTCATGGCGAAAGGTGGTCTCGGGGTAACTTGGAGGCTTTCGGTAAGAACTCTTGCCAATAGTTGGTTCTCTCATCGATGGGTATGAACATCGGTGTGACCTCTTGGCGAAAGCGGTAAGTCTTGTCGATGGTTGTTCATTTCGGTATGACTTGAAGGGCTCGGTATGATCTCCTGGCGAATAGTGATTGTTTCACCGAATGGAATACTGATGTCTAAGTGACTTGGGAACTTTGGTATGATGTCTCATCGAATAACGATGGTCTTGCCAAATAGCGATACATGTGATGGATATCGATATGATGTCTTGGCGACAAGGGGAAGTCTAAGTGACAGCTTTTGAACTCAATGTAACCTCTTACTGATTCTGATGAGTCTGGTTGATATCGACTGTTGGGATTTGCGGCATCGGGGAGACACGGTTAGTGTCTCACCGACATGCGAATATGTTTTGAATTCCTTTGACCAAGTGATGACTATCCTACGTGGTGAGTCTACGACCAATCAGAGAAGTTGAATGGAAACAGTTGGAAGTTAGTCTATTGTTTTCGTTTTGTGAGGAAGTTCAACATACCAATGACGACATGGATATACTCTGCAATTGCAGATGATGTTCGGTTCTATGAACAGTTGGACGAATGATTGGATTAACAGTTCGATGAGTGATCAGTGAATTTAATTCTGAGTGTATTGTAACTTGAATGTTATGTACAAGGTTGGTCTATGATTATGCTGTTGTAAATTGACATCAGCGAGAGTGAAGCCTGTACTCTGTATGTAATTTCTATTACTATAATACAAAGGGGTTTTTCTTGGTGTGGTGGGTTTTTCTCTCGTAAGGGTTTTCCCACGTAAATCTGGTGTTCATCTGTGTGTGATTATTTCTCTGTTTCTGTTATTTCTCGGGCGGTATCTTGAATCGGACTGTGAATTGAAAACTTAAAAGCACCTCGTGATTCTTCCCTGCCTTGACGTTATATGCTGTTTCCGCGACCTTAGCTTTCCTTACAAGTGGTATCGAAGCCTGGCCAGTTGTGTTATCCTTGTGGGTACGTTGGGTTTTTTGTGTCAATTTCTATTCAGTGGGAGTCTTGTAGAAGTTTGGTAATTCAAATTATAGGTTAAGATGGCTAGCATGTCAGGAAAGATTGAAATTCGAGAAATTCACCGGTAGCAATTTTGAGTTGAGGAAACTTAAAATGGAACATTTGTTGGTTGATTGTGATCTTGGATTGTTGTGTTCCGAACGGGCTTCCGCTGTGCATGAAGCAAGAGGATCGGGGACCTTGCAAGATAGAAAATCTGAAGTGGATGGACAGTAAGGCTCTATTTAGCGTGTAATTTTGTTCTTTCCTCGGTCTCATGAAGAAACATCACATTCTCCTTTGTGGAAAAGACTCCGTAGCTATTTATCAGCAAGTCCTTGGTGAATAAATTAATTCGGAGTGAAGCAAAGCTGTACCCCTTTCGAGAATTTTGTGAAGGAGTGGTCTTTTCATGATCAGCTCCTCAACGATTCAACATGTTGATTGCAATAGCCACATCCCTCAGGAAGTAAATACTGATGAAGAAGATTGATGTATGCTGTTATTATGTTCTTTGCTAGATTCTTGGGATCACCTAGTGATGGCTATTGGGAGTACGACATCCACTTTTAAGATGGAAGATGTTGTTGCTTCTTTGTTATCAGAAGAGATGAGAAGGAAATCTTCTAAGATGGCGCAGGAGGCTCTTGCTGTTAGAGGCAGATCGAAAGAAAACAGCAAGAAGAAGGACAAGATGTCCAAATCCAAATCAGAAGGAGATCAAAGTCTTCTAGCAAGAAGTCCAAGGCGAAAAGCGCCGGAATTGTAAGCAACTGGCCGCGTTCGGAAGATTGTAAAGAGGAGAAAGAAGAAGAAGAAGTATTCTTCCCATAAATTATTCTTCCTCTATATGATGCGCACGCCTCTCATTGCAGCCTTTGGCTACCGCATCAGATGATGTCTGGCTAATTGATTATGGAGCATCTTTCCACATGACATCTCATAGAGATTGGTTCACTAAGTATGAAAAATACGATGGTAGAAGGGTGTATTTGGAAAGTGATTCATCTCTGAAAATAGTTGGTCATGGAAGAGCCGTAAAATTCACCCCATGGAAGAGTGAAGGGAATCAATGATGTAATGCATATACCAGTTTACTCAAAATTTACTTCTTCAAGTTAGTATGTCAATGATACTGGAGTGTCACATCTTTTGAAATGGCTGTAAGATGACTAGAGGCTCTATGGTGCCAGTGGCAAGCTCTATACAAGTACCTTGTATAAGCCGGATGCACATGTTGTTCTACCTAACAGTGTCTCCCACAAAGTCACGTAAAGCCACCTTATAAAACCCGAGAACCTGAGGAAGAACTTCCAGCGAAGATCTGGCGTTCGCATCAAGGCTTTAAAACCTTTGAAGAATAAACTTTGCCAGGGCTTTATGATTAACCTCAATCTGGTTTTAACATCGTTCTAATTTATCCCAAATCTCACAATCTGGTCGTTTGATTTTATATTAGGCACTTCGCGACTTTGACTCTGATTATTAGGGATTTGCAACATTGTTTTATCTTAAGGTGAAATTACATATTGTGTTTAAGTGTTGTTTGCATTTTTATCGTTATTCATCAAGTGACAATTGTGCATTTAAAGGAAGAATCATAATTTCAGAGTGCTATTCAAATATTCCAAAATTAAATGAAGTACAGAATTGAGTAGATAAACAACAGAGCATTTCTAAATGCTTTCATTTATTTCATGAAAAGATTCATATTTACATAGCTTCATTTGATTGCAAGAATCCAAATGATATTACAACATTGCATAAGAATGCATTTTCTTTTCGAAATGAAAAGCATAAAATAAAATCAAATGTCCACACAAGTCATGGACGGGACTATCACAGTGCATCATTAGTAGCACACTACACTATGGAAGATGCGAAAGAATAAATCACATAAGTAAACAACATAATCATCATTGCCTGTTTTGGCCGATGGTCGACGATGAATGGTGCACCTTTGTCTTCTCAAGCTCCGTCGACCTGTAAGAGAAGGAGGGAGATGTCAGAGGCTCCGATTATGAAGATACCTACATGAATCACCAACAATAATGCAACCTACTATCAATCATACACTGAAACAATCAAATAAAGTATAGAAGAAATGAGCTGAAGAAGAAATATCAACATGATCATCATATTCTATTTTTTATGCTAACATTGTTTGTTTCCTTGTGCAGGTATAAGGAAAATCACGAAGCTGATCATTATTCGAAGACCAAGCATGTGGAGAAAAATGGGCTCCCACAAGGGTAGAGCTCGGCATGTTGTCCTATTCATTATAAACGGGTTGATTTAAAGATTACATCATCATATGTTCATCAAAAGGAGTGATATACAACTGAAAGAGTAAAGCATAGTTATCTATTGAGCTATTAAACCAACTGTGCATTCATAACAATTAGGTCAAGGTTTTTTGAAAGCTATAGGCGAACAATGAGTTTAATCCGCTCAATCATCTAACTGAGTACAATTATATCAAACATTGTTGTATGGTTCACATTCTTTTACAATCAGTGTTATTTTTTCATCATGATCATATGTCATGCAAGGTTTTAGTTCATCAGTGTTCTTCTCACGATCAAGGATAGTGAACAGGCATACATTATGCCTTAATGAAGAGTTTTTTTTCAATTTTCATCACGGAAGAGAACAGATTTATGAAACAACTTGTTAATGGAGCATAAAAATCATGAAGAGTGCCAGGTTGAAGCCCAATAGTGTGAGTGATAGACAATGCACTCAAATAATAAATGAACAGTCATTCCCAGTTTGACTAATGATACAAATACAACATTAAGAGTTGCAAGGTGAGAAATGAGCTTTCAGAATGATAAAGGAATGTCAAGCATAACAAAGGTGTTTCTTAAACGTTAATCATGCACTTGAAATGCACTAAAATAATCAAGTAAGATGCAGCCCTCAGAACTACAATGTTTCAGTTAAAATTTCTGCATAAGTCCAAGAACAGAATCAAGAAAAACAATCACCTTGAGTTTCTTCAAGAAAAATCAATAAGGAGACAGCATCAAAGTGGCCCGAGGAGTAAAGATGCCACTGTTCTATCAGGGTACTTGTGGTCACAAAGAAAGAAACAAGCTCATTACAGTGCTCATTATCAAATGTGAAGTAAAAAGACAGAAAGCAAGAGTTGATGTATGGTAGAGTTAAGGACTCCAAAAAGGAACAATTCTAAGTGCAAAGGAAAGCAGCATGAAGTCGATATTTAAGTAATGCAAATAGCATATACATTTCTAGCATTCATGAACCTGTGGTTCTTTTCTTCACAAAGAGACAAATGCAGGAGTGTGGGGATAACTCTACGAGTTGCAAGCAAAATGCAGATATAAGAAATAGGCTTTCAATTTCATCATATGGTGGTATACCTGTGTAATGGAATGACACAAATTTTCTAGGTTTCTAAACACTTATATGCTAAATGTAGGAAAAATTTGAATGCTAAAAGAAGTTCAGATTTTACACAATTATTGAAAAGTGCAGATGTGAGAAGACTTTTCATATTACAAATGAGTTACATGGTGGGGATTTCACATAAAGTGCAAAAGAAACAATGGTGGTCAAGCTAATTTTCATATGAATATTAAAGACAAATAGATATATTCCCACTTACCCATGTGAGTTTTTCTTTTCAACAAAATATCAAAGTAAGCACCAGCCACCAGGGGTCGAGCTTATGAATTGAATGCACAACGAATATATTTTGTTTCCTATATACCCATGTTTGGGGGTTTGTCTTTAAATACAGAAAATACATTTTGCAGGGAATACCAATGTGAGGGTTTGTTAAGAAAATCATAGGAGTTCATGCGAAATAATGGTGGTCGAGCTCCGTAGGAGAAATCACAAAATAGATACATTTTCTTCAAAAAATACAAATACCCATATCCCTCTTTTGTTTTAGAAGTGTGAAATAGACAGCTGGTCTTTTGGGGCGAGCCCATAAAATTGTACAAAATGAATATGCAGATTTTGAATCTCATATACCCACATTTGGGGTTTAGTTTCAAGCACAGAAATTGCAATTTCCAGCGACACCCATATGTGAATTTTACATTAAATCTGAAGTAAAGGAGAAATTTTTTGAGCTTTTTGAAGAGGAGAATATACGCTTAGAATAGTCACTCACCATTTTGTGCTCGCAGGAGAACACACTAGCTGCGGCCAGAACACTCACCATAGTCTCCAAGCTTAAAAGGCTTTCACCATGGCAGTTAGAGGAAGGCGCAAAACTCAAGCTCACGGCTTGAGCTCTTTTAAGTGAGTACAGGAAATAAAAGAAATGCATTAGATAATGTCTTAGCCATGGCTAAAGTCAAAGAAGTTATGGATCAAGAAGTTCACCTCGTGTGAAGGAGAAAGACAACCCTCGAGCAAGTTCTTTCATGAAAACTTCAAACAAAGCTCGAGCGATAGCTCATATCGGCCAAGAGGAACAAAGCACAAAAAGACAAAGGAAATCAGAAAACAACCATGAGCAGGTTGCGGCCTTATGGCTCTTTTTGTTCTTTCAATAAAGTAAAAGAACCACAATACTACAAAAATTGAGCTTACCCATTGAAGAGTTCAGCTATCTGAAGGCAAAAGTGAAGACTCTCAAGCATGTAGATTCTCAGACCGAGCTCAACCATCATGGCGGCGTGCTCTCAGGCAAAGCTCATTTTCTTCAAAGTGTTGAATGCAAAATGAATCATTTTAGGGTTTGACCATCTCTTTCTCATGCCCTAATTCGAGCCAACGTTATAATTGTCCAGAATATTCACAATTGAAAGTAGCACATGGGAATTCGAAGTAGGGTTATTCTTACATTATGAATGTTAAAGTCTGAAGCTATATTTTTGGGGGGGCGAATTTATATGCTAGGTCAACATATTAAGTCTTTAGGACTTATTTTTTGTGCCTTAGAAAATTAGAGATTTGGTATGAATGGTGAATACCCTATGACCTAGAGGTGGGTATTTTTATCTACTTAGGGTTTTTTATTTTAATTGATTTTAGAGAAATCAATTAAGGATTTTGGATGAGGAAATGATATGTATTGATATTTTTATGATTTTTTAAGGAAAAAATCAAGCCATTGTATTGATGAATCAAGATGTAATTCTTTTGCAAAAATATTTTCCAATCTTTTAATTGCAAAAATGGATTAATTATAAAATCTGAAATCCTGTAAAGCAGAATCATAAAGCAATCTTTTATAAATTGTTTTATGATTTCTTGCTATTTTTAGCAGATTCATATTGACTTCTTCTCTTGGTCGGATTTGAGTCTCATCTTTGAGAGATAAGGTGTTTTTTCTAGCTTTTAAAGTAGATTCAGCCTATTTTAAGAGGCTTGACAGTTTGATCATAAAAGCAATATGCTTTTTTCTGCTTTTATGCAGTTTTTGAGACAATTTGAAGCTTTTTTCCTTGAGCTTCTTTGTGAGCTTGGATTAGGATTTCTTGAGAGATATATTTTGAAAAAGACTTAGTCTTTTTTCTTCTTCTCGCCTTTAGTTCCCGCCATACTAATATTTTTATTTGTGAACCCTTTTTGTACTCATTAACACTGTGACTTATTCACCTCCTTTAGTTTTACCAAAAGCCAGTAATTCTCCTTCTCTCATTTAGTAAACTCTTTTATATACTTGATGTGTTTACAGGTTCACAAACAGAACCCTTATGTCTTCTACATATTATAAGTTGTGCTTTCTACTCTGCATGTAGTTTCCAAAATTTCTGTATGTTGTATCATTTTAGCTATGCAAAATACTAATGGAAGTATGTGCCAATGGGATTGTGAGATTCATTGTGATAGGAAAGTTGTTGTGAGTGTCAATGTTTGAATTTCATAACTTTAAGTGAAATACCAGTTAGATTTAAGTTTTAATTAGTCATCCTTCTATCCATTTTCCCAGAAATTATTTAGAATAGGATTTATCATTTGGAGAACCAGCTCACTCTGGAGATTCCTTCTTCGTTCAGATCACCCACATCTGAAGAAGGTTTCCATGTTTCGGTAGATTGTTGAATCTTGCATTCAGCAGGGTGCAAATCTAATTGACAACATATACATTCTGATGTTTTTGGTCCAGTGAATGTTCCTCCTTTGTCTAATTCAAGGTACTATATATCGTTCATTGATGATTATTCGAGAAGAACATTTGTTTATTTTTGAAAAGTAAATC